>APFE030366850.1:147913-164458 GCA_000404065.3 Pinus taeda
GTAATGGTTAAACTTAGCTTACAAGTACAACTTTGGTGATCAATGATGATAAATGCTATTGAATTTCAATTTTGAAAACTTGAAGTTGAAACTTTAAGATTGAATTTGATGAATCATGATTCATGAGATTCAATATGTTGCAGTTGTAATATGTATTTTACTATCTCGTTGACATGGTTGATGACGATTATAATTTCTAGATGATTGATGTGATATGGTTCAATGATCAATCTATGTTTTTTTTATGTTTTTTATGTCTAATTCATCATTTTACATGTTTTTGTTGACATACATGTATCAAAAATTAAAAAATATAAAAAATATATACATTTTTAAAAGATTGCTCCGGGATTCACTCCCAAACCGGGAGCTTCTGAAAATGGTCGCTCCCGCTCCCCGCTTCCACTCCCTGCTTCTGCTCCCACTTCCAAGTAACATTGGGATAATCATATACTATGTACCCCAAATCTCACTGGGCACCCCCAAACATAGTATAAACACTTTTGGAGTCACCCCAAAAGCTAACATTCCCACTTTATGAGGGAAGTGTTTTCACCAACACTTGTCAACTTTATCTACAATTCCACCAAACCTACTATTTGCAAATCTCTACTTGTTGTAGTCTTGCAATCAACCATTGTCTTCAAAAAAGGAATTGACACCCATTTGTCAAAGAATGCTATCATGATTCACAACATTGTGAACCTCCAAAGATTGTTGACCTCTTGTGAATTTCAAAGAACATAACCTTGGATCATAAGCAACCTGCCAAGCTTGAATATCCCTCAAGTCAACATCATGGGTCAAAATCTTCAGACATCACATCATGAGCTGTGTAGAGTGCCTTGCAAAGATAGTGACATCTCCATACAAGACTGAGACAAGGGGATAACATCTATCCAAGTCACAAAGATACAAATCTGCATAAGTCAACTCATAGATCCTAGAATACCAAGCTCGTGGTATAGGTAATAATCCATGCAGGGCTTTCAACAATTTGGAAACATGAGAATCCCTCTCATGCAACTCAAATCTCAGACAATTGAACCAACTTGATCTAGGTCAACTTCCTAATCTTGAAAGAATCTTGAAGCAAGAGTAACATCATGGTCAATTCCCTCTAGTTGAGAGAATCCAACAAACCTGCCCCTTTACATTAAAAGAATCTCATCAACTGCAATTGTGGAATCAACCCCAACATCATCCTCCATCAAGATGTCACACCTCTCCTTGTCAAGACAACTAGAAGGCTCATAGATGGAAGAAACCAATGTAATATCACTAGCATATCTCCTCGGAGGTATACTTGCCCTTACTGAAGATGTAGGTACTATTACTTGTTCCCGAATCACCTCAAAACTAGAAAGCTCAACCAACCTCTCCTTGGAATGTACAAGTGTCGTTGGATAAACAAGTGACCTATAAAGTCCACCCTCTCTCACTTGTTTAGCGAAAGTCCTTGGACTAGCTAGACTACAATCATTTATGGTGCATTGTTGTCCCTCAAATGCAAATCTCCTGTTCATTGGATTACAAAAGTAAGGGTTTTGCTTGCCTAAGTGCTAAGGCTAGCAAAGGGATGCACAAGACAACCACTTTAGCAGAATATTAAATTATTTAACTATTTCCTAAAGTTAGACTTGGGAAAAATAAATTCCTAAGCTAACTTATGATTTAATCTCAGCCCTTCATCATGATCTAATCTCAACTTTTGGAAGTGACTTTAGGGTTTGGGTCGAAATTATAAGAGGAGATAGAGTGAAGTGGAGATCAGTTCAAAGAACGAAGAGTCTATGATTGGTTCAACAAGGAAGAGGGTTTGCAACAGTGAGTGATCAGATCAATGACAAAGAGGTAGTCCAGAACCAACGTGATTGTACAATCCACATTTGTGTGTAGAAGGCAGAATCAACGCGGCCATATGATAGCACAAGTGTGGAGGGGTTGTATCGGTTGTTGAAGTTGGATTTGCCATAAAAGGGAAGCATTCCCTTATATAAAAATTTCTAGAGTTTATTTGTTGAGCTAATAGAAAACACACACAAAGTTGCAAGTTTTCCTCGGAGTTGGGTTTCCTAGGTATATCTTGTGTTCAATGTGTTTGTCTCCTGATTTATTTATTTTTCCGCTGTGCATGCTAAGTTAGAAAACTTAGCGTATTTGCAATTAATGTTTCTAGTGCAGCTATTGTCAAAGAATTCCCTTATATAAAAATTTCTAGAGTTTATTTGTTGAGCTAATAGAAAACACACACAAAGATGCAGGTTTTCCTCGGAGTTGGGTTTCCTACGTATATCTTGTGTTCAATGTGTTTGTCTACTGATTTATTTATTTTTCCGCTGTGCATGCTAAGTTAGAAAACTTAGCGTATTTGCAATTTATGTTTCTAGTGCAGCTATTGATTGTATTTTTGGTTTTTATACTTAGAAAATTGCGAATCAGTTATTGGGTTTTAAGGAAATCTAACATCTCCACTGTACACTTTTTCCATACAAGAAACTAAAAAGGAAGGTTATTCTTCCAACTAGGAACAAATAGAACACCACTCAACTCAAGAACACGAAGTGAAGGCATCTATGAGGAAATGAAGCCAGCTCCTCTCGCAATATAAGTAGCATCATCACAAAGATCCACACTCATCACTCCCTCTTGCTCCTAAAATCTATTAAATAATAACTTGTCATAAGTCTTATCATGCATAAAACAGATCTGAAATCATTTATGACAGCTGTAAATACAACGAATCTGCCCTCTATTTTTCAATATTGATGTTAAATCACTTAACAATTGCATCCTTAACTCATTTCAAATCAACGAGACATATAAATGCTGGAAATTACAAAAACCATGATGAAATAGATGGTTGAAAGTCAAATCTGCAATAGAGACAATTTTGGACTGCGGAAAACTTCATATATATGCATAAAGATGAAGTTCATGTGCATAGCATAGTTCACTCTTACCCCAATTCTAGTACAATCTTGTATCTCTCCAAAACCCTAGCTAGGGAAAACAATGTAAACCCTAGATCACACCAAGTAGTTCCAACAAGCTAGCATCACACAAGAATGTCCTCCAAGGCAAGGTCCCCTCTTTTTCTTCTCTCCAACAAGCATAACCTAGGGTTTCATCTCAAAACCCTAGTCTTCAAGTCTCCAAGGGATGAAACCCTAACCCTAGTATTCAAGAAGCTCCAAGAAGCTCCAAGAAGCTCCAAGAAACCTTAGCACCTGCAAGACAAGAGAGATAAGTACACTGAAGATGCACAAGAGAGAGGCAGACAGTAGACTAGTGCACTCCTCTTAGTCACATCTCTAACACAAGATGGCGAACAAAGACGAGAATGATGAAATGATTCTCTCCTTCCTCTATATATATTATATATGAGAGGTAAGGGAGGCCAACAATAAATATGTGGCCTGAAACCCTTACAAGAAACCTACAAAGCCACATGTAGGCTCACGTATGTGGAGCGCTAAACTCCAAGGGTATACATGTCAAGCTCCAAGGTGATGCTGTCCAATGCAATGATGTGATTTTGTATCAGGCTGTAAGGACTCAAGAGAGAACTTAGGATTCAATATCAACATGTGATGTATCACTTAATATCTTTAGACTTTTACAGCTCATATATCAGTTTTCTTTCCATATTTATATGGCAATGTGTTTGTTTGATGTTGTTGCTTTAAATGTTAAAAAAATGAATGAAAACGAATATTTTGGTACTTTTTAAAGTTTGCCAATATTTTTCAAGATTTTACTGATAATTTGTCTTCCAGATCCTGGTTGATAAATTTACCGATATGATATTTGCAACATTGGAACTTTTAATATTAATGATTGTGGAGAGAAAACACAGAAAGATGAAAACATTTAATAGAAATGGAAATGTGCATTTTGGGTATTACTTTTTTGAATGTTCCTTTCTTGAGGCATGTTCCTGTGTTTGATAAATGACTGAAGTTTTTTTATCTTATTATTGTTTTCTGCAAGGGCATGAGTTTGTTAACATTGGTTGAATGCAGATGAATCTTCAGACTGAAAAAGAACCAAATTCTGTGGAGGAAAAAAATATGTCTAGCTTCCATCTCTACAAGAACTCAGAGTACTTAGATTGAATAGAGTGAAGCAGTATGAAGAAAGCAGTGGTTGGTGTCATGTGGATGAAGAAGTGGTTTGGAGGTGTGCTGATTGCTTTCTTAATTGGAGTTTTGGTCCTTAGGTATAGTTTTACAAAGAATGTTCCCCAAAAGTCATCACCTTTTAGTTTTTTCACTGAGCATCCCTCGGAAGCACTTCATCTAGAGCGCAATGTTGTTATTCAGTCTTCTGAACCTCCAGAAAGCATTGATCAAGTGGAGCTGTCCTCTTCCATTGCTGGTGAAACACTTAATGGTCTTTTTACCGAAAGAAATCTTTCCAAGGAAGAGAATCAAGTTAAACTAACATGGAATGAAATGAAGAAATTGATTTCTCGCTCAGACCTTTTACCTGAAGCAAGGGAGGGTGTAAAAGAGGCAGTGGTTGCATGGAGGGATCTTATGGGATCTATTGAACAGGAGAAAGCATCCAAAGTGGCTGAGAATGGCAGCTTTAAGAATACGACAAAAGATAAACAGTGCCCCTTTTCTCTTAGTGCTATGAATGTGACAGATAATCAGGCAGGTGGTTTTCTGTTGCAGATTCCTTGTGGTCTTACTCAAGATTCCTCTATCACAATTGTTGGCATTCCAAGCGGGCTTCTCGGTAAATTCCAAATTGAACTTACAGGGGCACAACTTCCAGAGGAGCCAGATCCTCCTATTATATTGCATTATAATGTGCGTCTCCAAGGAGATAAGCTTACAGAGGACCCTGTCATAGTGCAAAATACATGGACCGTAGCACATGACTGGGGTGACGAGGAACGCTGTCCTCATCATTCTGATAGTAAAACAAAAGGTATAGTTAATTCACTGACCCTCTTTTCCATTTTTCTCATATTTTATATTAAGAACAAGTGTAAGATTTGGAAAATTAAATAGATAAAATTGGAAAAAATGGAGAGAATTTCACTTTAATGGGTCTAATTACTAAACAAAATTCCTTTGTATGAAAGCCTCTATGCATAAAAGGAAGTCTTTATTTGGAAGGATTTTAATATCCAAGCTAACTAAGCTTTCTTCATTTTTTTCCTAATTAGTCATCTTTCTTCATTTCTGAACTATTTTTTGTCAGAGGACTAGTTTGTTGATATTTGTAAAATATGTTTTCATTAATTGGAAAAATTGCTTATCGGAGAGTGAAAGAATGGAGAGCATGGTAGCACACACACAACACCATGCAAGAAAAGCCTCCAGGGAAATAGACCACCTAAGCATAGGAAGTAACAAGACGTGAGGCAACAAAATGTGACTGTTGACAGAGGTCAGGGTAATTCTGCTTATCCAACCTTTTGAACTGCTACCTTGTGTTTGGCCATTCTGAATTAAACAAAGGCATCCTGAAGAAGAGGACTAAGCTGGGTCTTCCAACCTCTGATGCTTTCCTTGTGCAGTTATGGGTGGGTGCTTGTGACTTGGGATAGGTACCTTTCTCAGCTCCTGGAAAAGAAACACAGGCCTTTTCTAAGATGTTGTTTCACTGTTTCCCTTATGGATGTGGGATGCTTGTCTATCTAAGATATCATCCTTATGGATGTGGGAAGCTTCTCTATCTAAGGGCAAGTGTTGGCATCTTAGTGATAACCATCCTCATCTGGGCTCTTGAATATGGTATCGTCCATCAAACAGGGTCAAGGCTAGCTAGAGGGCGTCCTAGGTCTCTCTGGGCACATCATCAAATAGTCCATCGCCCAAGCTATTAGGTTCAGTGTTTTAGCATTTGGAGGCTCATCAAGGGGTGTAACATCATGTGGAATCACATCAAGGTCGAACACTCATCTTTGGAGGGCCGACATTGGGGCCAAAAAGTTATATCTGCTCTCTAAACAGGGCAAAGAATCCACTAGAAGGTGCTGAAGAAGAATGGAGCTATCCCTCAAGGGATCTCTGCTACATATGTGATACCACCTGAACAAAACCTCTCAAGATCAAGTGAGATCAACTTAATTAGGGACATAAAACCATTAAAGCATCATAGTGAACAATATCTAATGCTGAGGGCACAAGAATACTTCACACAAAACTCACCTTCAAATGTCTAACTAGATTAGCATTTGTAAACAAGTTATCTCACTTATGTTAGGGATGATTAGGTCAAAAACCCTATTAGGTGTTTCCAACCTCCAAGGGAAGCCAAGGGGAGTGGCATGTCCTAGGTCAGCCCATCAATCCATAGGTGTGTGTAACGGAGAGGGAGAGACTTCAAGGAAGGTGCCACAACCATGAGACCAACTAATGGGGGGTCCAACATCGTAAGTGTAATGGTGTAAGGAGGGAGCAATTGTGGTGGCATGAGCAACCCCTTTCCTTGGCTTGCTTTTTCCACCCCTATGTTGCATGTTTTGCAGTTTGTCTTTATTTGATGCATAGCTTAGAAGACCAAGCTTGCTTTTATGTTTTTCCAATACCCCTTTAAGATGTAGTTTCTCGCTTATCATGGTTGGGACATTTAAGAGTTCCTTTATTTAGATGAAGCATTAAATGCTTTGAGGAACTGGGTGATGGCTACCGAGGGGGGTAGAGCTCATGCTAGGCTTTTTTCTACGTGCTAAATATTGTCCCAACCATCTTTTGCATTTTACATTTTCTTTCATTGTGGCTTCATATGCTTTTAACTTTCTTTCAGATGCATCAACCTCTGAGGCCAAGCTTTTGGTCCCTGACTCAAGTATGTGGATATAGGGTACTAATCCCAATGATTAATGACTATCAACCCAAAGAATGGAGATGAATAATCAGGAGAGATAGAAAGTGGTAAGTATGGATTACCTTGGACATACTATATCAATCAAAGCCTCCACACTAGTGCCCTTCCTAAACACTAAGGTCTCAAAAGAGGTCCCATTGGACCAACATCAAAGACTAACCCCTAAGTGAATTGTCAGAACAAGGATACAATTGAGATCGGTCAATCATCCAGTTTGCCTTGTGATCAGTGAAGCACGACCCTTCAAGACTTGCGGGTCTTGATGAGTCATATGCCGAAACGGGTCTGAACCATAGAACCTGTGCATAAGACCCTTACTCACGCTGACTCACATAAGACCTGCGCTGACCGGTGGACTTGCATAAGACTCGTATCGGACTCGCATGGACTTGTATAAGACCCGTTCTTGGACCCAACACAGACTTCTTTTAGCGAATTTCGATTTTTTTGATTTTTCCTTTTTTTCTTTGAGATCCGATATTTTGCCGAGTCTTATACAGGTTGTTCTCGATTCTTATACGAGTTGCCGAGTCAATAGCCAGATGAGTCTATTAAGAGTACGAGTCATGCAACATTGCTCATGATCCATATCAATATGCCCATAACATTAAATGAAAGCACATGAGGGTTAAAATAATGGCTCAAGTGCCCCAAACAGCACATGCAACACGATGGGTTATCTATCATAAAGTGTCTTCTGCTTGTTAATTTGCAAAAAAGGAACAGCTAAAAATAGTTGCCATCACAAAATTGGCACGGAGACTGTTGCTGCAGTGAATCAATCAAAAAGAGCAATGACGATTGTACCAATGTACAATTAACAAAGAAGTCGATTTTAAGTCCATAAACAAGTGCTCAAATTCCACTAGAACCAATCATTAGTCCATCAACAATAAATCTTGATGGTAGGTATTGATTAAATATTTTTCATCTATGCTTCATAAGTTCAGATCTGTAGGAAGAACCACTATCATACTAGTGATGTGGCAATCGGAATATTGATGCTTCGATTGAGAGCAAGAATTCATCTTCTCCCTATGAATAGGATGCTGATATGGTGAAGATGTGGGTGGGGAAGAATTTGGTGCCAGTTGATTAGAGGTTGTAAAATGTGATTCTTGAAAATCAATACTAGAAGAATCTTCAGAAGATTGAGAGTTAGTTCTGATGATCTTGTTCCTGCAAAACAATAGTTGTAGAAGATGCAGGCTTTGATCTCATGAAAAACAATAATAGCACAAGGATCATATTGTCTCGCATCTGGTAGTGAAATCTCAAATTTTCAAAGCCCGCTATCACTGGTCTTATCTTAGGCTTAATAGGAGTAATGATACCCTGTTCATTTTTACGAAGTCCGCCACCTATAGAATCCATTTGACAAAGTAATCTGGATTCTGGAATCATTGCCATTAGTATGCTGCTCAAAGTCAGGAGGTGGCAGCCCATGGACATAGCCATTAATGGATGAATTGATGAAGAAGAAGGATTGGATTCTTCAATAAAGGATAGAATACTTCCAGTGAAATTGTGAACATTGTCATCCAAATTGTCAGGGAGTGCTTACTGTTTTCTTTTATTCATCTAGGAATTTTTTAAGGTCACAAGCACAAGTCTCTTTGAGCTCATTAATATGAAACATTCATCTCTCAACAAATTCATCACACTTCCAGAAGTAGAAATTTTGAAGTTGCTAACCTAATCCTATAGGTGACCTTTAGTACTTTCAATTCTCTAATTTCTTGTGCAAGGCCTTGATTGAGGTGCTAACGTGGATGGGTGTGTCATTTCATCCAAGAGAGGAAGGAAGAGGTCATAATCATACTTCATGTCCTGACACTTGTCAAAGAGATGGACATTATCGTTCTGAAGTGAGACAACGTCCATATGAAGATGGGTAATAGAGTCTTGTGACGAATTGCCCTCATCATAAAGTTGGATATTATGTTCCTGCAATGAAAGATTCTGCTTATGATGAAGGTTAACAAGTCAATGAAGAAATTTATTCTTCCCTTGAGTTGTCAGCCAAACAGGTCTTTACAAATCAATTTGAGATCATGTAATCTGTCTTCAAAAGTTTAGTCCTATTAGGATAAATACTTGTGGGGTGAGCCTGGCATTTTCTGTTCTTTGACAACTGAGGAAAGCAATATGAGAAAGAATCTCTTATTTTCCGGAGCTGAATGATCTTTACCCCCAAAAATGGCTGGGACTCATTCTCTTGTAATAGATGTTTAGTCCTTAATTGCAATTTACAATTAAGATAAAACATACCTTGAAAAAGTGCCTGCATGTGTTTGTTGAAGATAATGACATACCATTTTGTTGCAATACCAGAGTTGCAACATGCCTGACTGAAGTTATTGATGTTGACAATCATTTCCTCTGTGGCTCTTTTGGATTTGCTGTGTAAGTGATCTTGAATACTATAATAGTCTTGAATCTCAACAGTGGTGCTGATCCAATATTTACTTTTTCTTTTTCTGGTTATCTTCTATTTCCATAGTCATCTGGTTATGATTTGCATGTTGTAAATGGTTTTATTTCAGTGGATGGGCTCAGTCGATGCAATGAACGAGTTGGAGAAGCAACTAGAGGAAAACATCCAGATGGAAAAGATCTTGGGATTGTCAAATGGTCAGGTATTTCTAGGAAGGGTTCGAGAGAGAATTTTTGGTTTCCATTTGTGGATGGTTATCCATTTGCGGCCACATTATGGGTTGGCCTGGAGGGCTTTCACATGACAGTCAATGGGAAACAAATTACGTCATTTGAGTATCGCGAGGTAATGTTGCATGCCTCTATACATGCAATGAATCTCTCTCTACCAAAAATATTGTTATGCTAAATCAACTGTTTAACATGATTGAAGTCTTCAACATTGGCGAAACAAAATAAGTAAAAGTGCTTTGCTGTATCCTATGTTTTTTCCTCAAAATTTGTGTGCTTAGGTTCCCTGTCATATGTATATTTCAGAGTCTTGAGCCATGGCTGGTTAGTGGAGTGAGAATAGCAGGCGATTTAAAGCTCCTTTCTGTACTGGCAAATGGGTTGCCAACATCAGAAGATCTGGACCTTGTTGTTGATTTGGAGTCTCTCAAGGCACCTCCTTTAATTCCTCTGAAGAAACTTCCAATGTTCATTGGAGTCTTTTCTACAGGAAACAATTTTGAACGCAGGATGGCAGTTCGAAGGTCTTGGATGCAGTATCAAGCTGTACGAACCGGAGAAGTAGCAGTTCGTTTTTTTGTTGGGCTGGTAATCTAATCAACTTTTATTATCTCACACTTTTGAAAAAATTGCAAACAGAAAATAGATATTAACTGCTGTATGTTGAGGCCATTAATTAGTTCATGAAGAATTAATTTCTTTAAGATCTAATGAACTTTTCAGTAAATATATGTGAACCTTGTAACTTTTTTTATTGGCAAAGCTATCACAAGCGATGCTTGGTCCATGATTTTCTCATATTCAGTATTTAAGATCTGCTTGGGTTTAGGTAGATTTAATTTTTTATTCTGATCCATTACCAGTCCATGCTCTGTGTCGTGTTCATAACAGTCATGCACCCAATAATTATTTTTAATCAGGTAGCTTCAGCGTTGATGGTTTTCTATTATTCTCAGATAAACAAAATATTAAAGTTCCAAACTCCAACTGCGTTCTTCATTTTTAGATAAAATGGGAGTAGCACCGATTTTATCTCCGAGTATATAAAGAGCACGTCAAAGTTGTTTCTCATGAGCATACGAGGAGGATGCCAAATTTTTTACTTGTAAGCATACTAGTGTAGATTTATCTTAACTGTTTATCTATCAAGTACTGAGAGGGATCAAAAAGAAATGAGATACAAATCTCTTGGTGCTGAAAAAAGTCCATCTTAAGATGGATCTATGCTGGTGTGTGTGTTTCTATATCTATATTAATACTCAGTATTCTTTTCGTAAATTTTCTTTTTTAAATTAGGAATATTTTTTAATATTTTGATTTCTAAGCAAGGATGTTACGCATCTTATCCATACCAGTGGTTGCTGTTTATTTTATTTAATTTTTAAATATTATACTGGGATGACTTATCTAATGTGTCATATCAATGTTAGACGAGGATGTTACACATCTCTCATAGTTGGCTGTAGAATGCACCAGGCTTATTTTGGTGTGGTAAAGAGTACATACAAATTGAAAGTGTAAGAGACACCTTTATTGAATTCATAGTTTTAAAAACCGGCTGGCTTGAACCAAAAACCAGTCAAACCGGCCAGTTCATTGGCCGACCGGGTCAAACCGGCACAAAAACCCGGTTCAGGTCTCTTCTTCGGTCGAAATTCAGAAAAACCGGCCCTAACTGGCTTGTTTATGGTCAAACTGACCGGTTCACTGCGAAGGCCATGATGGACCCACACAATGTGGTTTAGGAAGGTTCCGGGTGTTTTGGAGGGAAAATAAGGGTTGTTTCTCTCCAAAAATACCTTCTCCAAGCCTTTAAAAGGAGTTTACCCTTCTCATTTGTCTCACACATCTCATTTGGAGTTTTTGTGAGTTTGATTGGGAGCTTGGAGAGTTTTGAGTTTTTGCTAGAGTAGTGGAACAACAAAGAGTTTGAGCTAAGTAGTAGTCATCATGCCTCCAAAAGCCAAGGATACTGCATGGGCTCATTGTGATATGATTGATGGCAAAATGATTTGCAAGTATTGCCAAAAATATATTGCTGGAGGGGGTATTAACAGGTTCAAGCAACACTTGGCTGGGATAGGAGGCCATGTAAAGCCATGTGGAGCACCAAATGAAGTAATAGGGCATATTAGGGCAGAATACCTTTAAAAGTTTGAAGCTCAAGTCACTGAACCAATAGAGAAGTTTGTGACTCAAGCAGTTGCAAAGTTTGGGAGTCGAGATTCAACCAACTGAGTTTGATCATGATGAGAAGTTTCAAGTGATACTGTTGATCACTAATATCATATATGTAGATTTGTAGTAGGCCAGTGGCCCATAGTTTGTAGGCTTTGTTTTTGAACTCTAGAGGCCATTTAAAGCCTCATTAATTATATATTTTGTTGCTGATATGTATTGCACTTGGTCCGATTTTGATATATTCACCTTTACATGGTATATATATGAGGAAAATTTGTATATTTTGTGTCTATTGGTTTGCAATCATGGTTTTAAATCTTAAAAATAGTATTTTTCAATAAAAAATAATTATTTCTTGTGTTTTTTAAAACCAGTTCATTGAGATCTAACCAGTCCCAGTTTGACTGGTTCCGGTTTGAAACCCGGTTTATTAGGTGGACCGGTCCGGTCATCTGTTCCGGTTTTTAAAACTATAATTGAATTCAAATATAAATGGTGATTGGCCATGCAAGAGAGTAGTCAATTAACCCTTCCCATAGAAGAAGCAATTCTTAATGCTTCAAGAAGGCTGTTAGAGACCATGTAAGAAAAGGATACTATTCCCAGAGCTTACATGTAATTTTAGAGAAGATAAAAAGAGGGAGAGGCGGTGAACTTGCTGACCATTAGATGCTCTCATTGTTTATATTGATGGAGTTCTTTCATGCTAAGTATGGAGCTGTAGTTCCTTCAGTGATTCAGTTTCGATATGATATGTTGAATGGAAAAAATGTTTAAGGAACATTGGGTATGAATCTTTTGTGTATTTTTTTTTGTTAACATTTCTTGACATATTTTGAACGGGAGACAGAGTAAAGGGAGTTGCTCAAACAAAGAAACTGTTATTTTTATGGGCCATGGCACCTTTAAGATTCAAGGCAAACAAATGAGCTATCTGAAAATATTACATTTGACAAACATTCACCGTTCAGAGAATTGGTTTAGTTGGCAATGAAGAAAGACAGCATAATGCATATGTGCATGATTTGAAGGCACTATACAAACCTCTAAAAAAGGATCACTTCCCTTTCTGAATGTTGGAACTTGGATGAATTGTTGGATAAGCATCTATGTTGCATTGAATTTTGGGTATGGGGGGATGAGTGGGAAAATGAGTATGAAAACATTCTAAAACGCCAAAAAATATTAAAAATTCAAAAGCAGAGATTTTAGAACATAGAACCATGCCTCAAAATAAAGGTAAGTAATTCTTAAATAATAGGTCTGAAAGATTTTGTTTATGTGGATATTAACGACCCATAATCAAGCGTAGATATAGGGTACAAGAACCTGTTGAGATCCATTGGTAGAACTTGGAAGGTACCCCCGATTTTTCAAGGCATGGGCAATGACTATGCGAATAACTGAAATAACTAAAAATTATTAAAAATTTAATAGTAGTGATTTTAGAACATGGAACCATGATGCAAAATAAAGGTAAGCAATTCTTGAATAATAGGTTAAATATTGTCTATGTGGATATTAAAACCCCGGTAAATATCATTGATATAGGTTACAAAACTTGTTGAGATCCTTGAGAGAATGAAAGGAATTGAATGGAACCACCTGGAAACCCTAAAACCTGCAATAAATGAAACAAATAATAGCACCGCGCTAGAGAAACATGCCAATAGAAGCCAAGATAACACCAAACAACATTGATAGAGCTGATCCATAGGAGTGCTAGAGAGAAATAAATCCATGCACAAGAGATAGAAAAATGCCCAAGCACAAGTGAATGCTAAAGATATAGGCGCCCTCGTACATAAAACACTTTATGAAATAACGATGCTCATTGATCCGAATTTATGAAGAGAGTGAAATGATATACATATTTATAACCAAAACATAGAGATACAGTGTGTTGATTTCTGGTAGCATCGGACGTGCTCGAAGCCTCAAAATTTGTAGGGAGGCTAGGACATATATATTCTAGAATACCCAGAAATCGTTTTGGGAAATTCCACTTGGAGACAGTTTTATTAAAATAATTAATTATTTTTAATGGATGCCTAAGTCTAAACTTAGGAAATTAAAATAATTAAAGGGTATTAATTAAATTAGGTGTGGAACTTTAGAAGAAGACGAGGATCAAGTCAGGATCAAGTCAAAATGATCTGAGCTATTGATTAGAATCTAATCTGGGCCGTTGATTGATCAACGAGAGTATTATAAGTACTTCGATGGGCATTTGGAAAATACACCAGGCAGATACTCGGCTGCCCAAGTAGATCGATTTTCTCACTGGTTGAAGTTTGGCAAGAGGAAATCGAATCAGAGGGTGAGTTGCAGGTGAGAGAGAGAGGGTATCAACAATAGTCGAGAGTGCATGAAACGACAGGAAGAGGCAGTGCAGAAGAGGGACGCAAATCACCCACACAGAGGCAGTGACACAAGGACAATGTAGTCACTGTGCAGAGGGTGACGCTGGCTAGCGTGAGGGCAGCGGGTCCTCTCAGGGGTCAGAAATTCACTGTGGAGTGGAGAAATTTGTTTGAAAAATTTCTCGTAGTGATTCTTTTTCTATTATGCTATTTGTAGATTGTACATGAGATTTTGCTAAAGAATAATAAAAGAAACCCTCATTTGCTGCACCGGTTTTCCCATATTGGGTTTTTCTGGGGACAATTGTCCAAAAATAACTGTGTTATTGTTGTGCTAGTATTTTCCTTACATTTATTTTTCCGCAGTAATTAATTTGTGAACACTGCAGTTTATGTATTTCAATATTTGCTATAGATAATTGCAAGTAATTTGTTTCAGTAAATTAACAAATAGAAGAAATATTATCATTCGTTGTAGTAGGATTTGGAATTTCCATATTTTCACACAGTGAAACTTGACTTCTCTTAATAAATGGAAAATGTTGAAACTATATACATGCAGAATGAAAACAAACTAGCTTGAATGGTGGTAGCTTATCTTTGAGAAGAGATGTGATGCCAATGTGTCTTGGCCGAATTGTGTTACCATCAGGATCAAAGGCCTTTTTATCATAAAGAAGTAATGAGAAACTATTAAATTGGCAACTAGGGCCAAACTCCATGAGGGTTGGCTTATTTAAGGCAGCTGATATTTTTATTGGATCCCTCTCGTCGAGAGGTGTAGGATTGATCCAAAGATCATCCGATTTCGATAAGTATTTATGGAGATATGAATTTATTTTGATTATGTAATTATTATCAAGCCGACCAGCGCTTATGTAGGCTCTAGAAGTCCAAACGTCATGTCTATTCAACCTATATGTTTTTGCTATAAATAGATGAGGATTTGATGTCATTTGCACACACATTCTTGAGTAATCTCCTCCTCTCCAGGTCTTGGGTTTTTGGAGGAGTGAGATACCAAGAGTAATACGCTGACCTTATGGTGATGCCCTAGCCGCAGGTCGATCTATGCAGCTAACAGAGACACCTATATGTTGTCAAATGGAGATATCTCATACACTAGACTGGAAGGATCCTTATACGCTGAATAAAGATGACCGCAACAAGTACCTTAAGCCGCAGACGCTGGATAGTCATACGCTAGTATAAACATTGGACGCTGGGCAATAATATAAATGCTGGACGCTGGGAAAACGCTGGACAGTGTTATATACGCTGGACAATCTTAAATATACGCTGGATAGTTTTATATACGCTGGACAGTGTTACATATACGTTGTTTATAAACGTGTTTGTAAACGCTGGACAATTTTTACATATATGCTGGATAGTTTTATAAACGTGTTTGTAAACAATATATGCACAACTATCCCTATACCCTGTGCTGGAATATTATACACTGTATAGGCAATGAACGCATCAACATAGTTAATGAAATATGTTGCTCGTGGAACACATCAACGCAGTCTATGAGATACGATGCTTGTGGAACGCATCAACGCAGTCAATGAGATATGTTGCTCGTTGATACACATCGACGCAGTCAATGATAAACGCTGCTCATGAGGCACTTAGCCGTAGTCCTGAGATGTAGCCACAGTCTACGTAGTCATGGTTACCTATATATGTTGTTCTTTATGCAAGGCAGAAAAATTCATACAAAGTCATTCATATGACACGCACAAGACAACAAAGCCACAGTCATAATAGAGCCATAGTAAGGAATGAAGTTGCAGTCAACTGCAGTCAAGGATGGATCTAGGGTTTGGCTGCGTCCTCGGATTGGTTAAGGAACCGCAGAACTAAAGAAGCAATCGTGGTAATGAGATAAGGGTTCAATGAAGAGATCCGTAGCATACGACACTCTCAACATGTTTCAGAGAACAGTGGCAAGCATCATATATATGCATGATCAGTTAAAGGCAGCATGATCACGATGATCTAAAGGGCAGCATGATCAGACAATGCGACTGCATGCTGATGTATGAGGCAACATCAATGAGATTGCACGCTGATGATGTATGATGTAGAATAATGGGCATGAGTAGCATGATGATGAATAGGGTTGCATAACGATGGAAGATGCTGCATGGGTAGCGTGATGATGAAAACAGATGAGAGGGTGCTACACGGTAAGGTGTGGTAAATGGACGAAATGGATAGGTGAAGCCGTCACCTTAGAGAATCAGTTGAAGCAGAATGTCTTCAACTAATCTCAGGTATCATCGTTATAGGAGATGATCTATGCTCAAATCTAGATAAGTCAAAATGTTGACTTCTGTTGTAAATGTACTATATCTCTCTCTCTCTCTCTCTTTCTCTGCTGAACTTTGAAGAACATAAAAGAAGAATTGATCAAGGGTTTCCCCACACATTGTGGGGTTTGTCCCTGGCTTGCGCCACATCTTGTGTCCTCTTGTCT
>APFE030366850.1:164478-184215 GCA_000404065.3 Pinus taeda
GATGGTGACTAGGATGCCTGAATTCAAAAAGGAGCATGAAGGTACATGTCTGAAATGTACCGAAGGAAAATATTATAAGGGGACCATTCCCCTCATGTAGCAGGTCCACAAGCTTGGAACAACTCGAGGAGTTTGAGACTCATGATTGGGAATCTCATGTATACAGGTGGAAGAAAGTCCTCTATGGCTTGAAGCAAAACACCTCGGGCATAGTATGAGAGGATCAACAGCGGTCTGATGAAGCCGAGATTCATCGATCCAAACCATCCAAAGGTTGTGGATGACAGTCCTCTCATACCGGCACCTATGTCTGACAGGTGCAGACCCTCTCATTTGTAGAAGACAGAGGGAGTTGGATTCCAAATGTGGAAAGATAAATTGCAAGCCCGTGACTACGTCGAGGATCTTAACTTTCAGAAGTTATATGGTAATGATGTCGGACCAGATTTGGGAAATGCCTTTGAGTTTCATAAACTCATTTGCGTTGATGTTCTTGGAGAACCTCCGTCCGGACATATGTGTTGCAGTTAGCATGGTGAGCTCATATTTGGTTGAGCCTCACTGGATTGGTGCCAAGAATCTTCTATCTTCAGGGCATAATCTCTCATGGATTGAGATACATTGCCGAAAATATGAAACCACATGATTATTCGAATGATGAGTGGGCAGGCAGTGTGGAGGATCACTAGAGCACTTCTCAGTGCTGGTCCTCCTTGGGATCTGCTTCGATATCCTGGTTGAGCAGGAAGCAGAAGTCGGTGGCTTTGAGTACCATCGAGGCAGAGTATATTGTTGCTAGCATGGCTACCTGAGAGGCAATCTGGTTATGGAAGCTCTTCAGTGAGCTGTTTGTACACATGATGAATACCATTGTGATTCTCTGTGACAACCAGAGGTGGGATTCGATTATAGAGGAATCCCGTATTCAATGATTACTCCAGCAGATAAACATCAGTTGCTGCCTTATCTAGGATATGGTAAGTTGATGAGTAAGGAGGCTCCATTGCATTGAGATGATGTACAGGTCGCTAAAGCTTCGGGGGAAAGATCAAATCTATAATTTTCCCGAATGACTTGGAGTCGTCTAGAAACCCTTGTACAAGGGTCCTGCATGTTGCATACATTGAGCTTTGGGAGCTTTGGGGGCTTGTGGTTCTTACTAGAGCAACATGCAACCACAGGGTGACTCACCCTCCCCTGGTGGTGCGCATTGGAACAAGATGATTCGCTCTCTTGTGGGACAAGATGATTCGCTCTCTTGTGGAACAGGATGATTCGCTCTCTTGTGTAGCATGATGATTAGTTCTCCTGTGAGGCCTAGATTGATGTGTTCTCCATGGCGATTGTAGCAGGATTAATGTGTTCTCCATGGTGATTGTAGCAGGATTGATGTGTTCTCCTGTGAGGCCTGGATTGATGTGTTCTCCATGGCGATTGTAGCAGGATTGATGTGTTCTCCTGTGAGGACATGATTGATTAATTTCTCCTGTCGAGGCATCCTACCCATGTAGTCTGGGACTGATGGGAAGTACCTCTCATCTGATCAATGAGTAGGGAAATGAAGTTAGGGACCATAGTAGTACTGATGGACACATCATTGTATCTACTGTACTCCCTACGCTAGGATGACCTCAATTAATCTGGGATCAGTGATAGGAGTGGTACTTACTATGACAATGACTTCGGGTCGGTTGAGACTGGTCTGGGATCAGTGGTACATACTCCGAGACTGACTTCGTGTCAGTGCAGGACTGGTTTGGGACCAGTGAGAGTCGTACATACTATGACGCTGACTTCGGGACAGTTGGGACTAGTTTGGGACCAACAGTACACTCTCTGAGCCTGTGATACTGGTCTGGGACCAGTGGTAGGAGTTATACATACTATGACGCTGACTTCGGGTCGGCTGAGACTGGTCTGGGATCAGTGGTACATACTTCGAGGCTGACTTCGTGTCAGTGCAGTACTGGTCTGGGACCAGTGAGAGTGGTACACACTATGACGCTGACTTCCGGTCGGTTGAGACTGGTCTGAGACCAGTGGTACACTCTCTGAGACTGTGATACTGGTCTGGGACTAGTGGTAGGAGTGGTACTTACTATGAAGTTGACTTCGGGTAGGTTGAGACTGGTCTGGGACCAGTGGTACGCACTCTGAGACTGACTTCGGGTCAGTGGAGAATGATATGACTAATTCTCGATCAATTCTTCTTCTTCATAGTTCAGCAGAGCTAGGCAGAGCAGAGCAGAGCCAACAGAGTTGCAAAGCCAGCAGAGCAGAGCAGAGCCAACAGAGCTAGGCAGAGCAGTGCAAGGCACTAATGGCAGAGATAGTACAGTCGGACATATGGATCAGCGGATGGAGTTCTCCCTAGTTGAGAGGGAGTGTTAAATTGGCAACTAGGGCCAAACTCCATGAGGGTCGGCTTATTTATGGTAGCTGATATTTTTATTGGATCCCTCTCGTCGAGAGGTGTAGGATTGGTCCAAAGATCATCCGATTCCGATAAGTATTTATGGAGATATGAATTTATTTTGATTATGTAATTATTATCAAGCCGACCAGCTCTTATGTAGGCTCTAGAAGCCCAAACGTCATGTCTATTCAACCTATACGTTTTTGGTATAAATAGATGAGGATTTGATGTCATTTGCACACACATTCTTGAGTAATCTCCTCCTCTCCACGTCTTGGGTTTTTGGAGGAGTGAGACACCAAGAGTAATACGCTGACCTTATGGTGATGCTCTAGCCGCAGGTCGATCTATGCAGCAAACAGAGACACCTATACGTTGTCAAATGGAGATATCTCATACGCTGGAATGGAAGGATCCTTATACGCTAAATAAAGATGACCGCAGCAAATACGCTAAGCCGCAGACGCTGGATGGTCATACGCTAGTATAAACGTTGGACGCTGGGCAATAATATAAATGCTGGACGCTGGGAAAACGCTGGACAGTGTTATATACGCTGGACAGTCTTACATATACGCTGGACAGTTTTATATACGCTGGACAGTCTTACATATGCGTTGTTTATAAACGTGTTTGTAAACACTGGACAATTTTGACATATATGCTGGACAGTTTTATAAACGTGTTTGTAAACAATATATGCACAACTATCCCTATACCCTGCGCTGGAACCCTATACATTGTATAGGCAATGAACGCATCAACATAGTGAATGAAATATGCTACTCGTGGAACACATCAACGCAGTCTATGAGATACGATGCTTGTGGAACGCATCAATGCCGTCAATGAGATATGCTGCTCATGGATACACATCAACGCAGTCAATGATAAACGCTGCTCATGAGGCACTTAGCCATAGTCTTGAGATGTAGCCACAGTGTACGTAGTCATGGTTACCTATATATGTTGTTCTTTACGCAAGGCAGAAAAATTCATACAAAGTCATTCATATGACACGCACAAGACAAGGAAGCCATAGTCATAATAGAGCCGTAGTAAGGAATGAAGTTGCAGTCAACTGCAGTCAAGGATGGATCTAGGGTTTGGCTGCGTCCTCGGATTGGTTAAGGAACCGCAGAACTAAAGAAGCAATCGTGGTAATGAGGGTTCAATGAAGAGATCCGTAGCATACGACACTCTCAACATGTTTCAGAGAACAGTGACAAGCATCATATATATGCATGATTAGTTAAAGGCAGCATGATCACGATGATCTAAAGGGCAACATGATCAGACAATGGGATTGCATGCTGATGTATGAGGCAGCATCAATGAGATTGCACGCTGATGATGTATGATGTAGAATAATGGGCATGAGCAGCATGATGATGAATAGGGTTGCATAACGATGGAAGATGCTGCATGGGTAACATGATGATGAAAACAGATGAGATGGTGCTACACAGTAAGGTGTGGTAAATGGACGAAATGGATAGGTGAAGCCGTCACCTTAGAGAATCAGTTGAAGCAGAATGTCTTCAACTGATCTCAGGTATCATCGTTATAGGAGATGATCTATGCTCAAATCTAGATAAGTCAAAATGTTGACTTTTGTTGTAAATGTACTATCTCTCTCTCTCTCTCTCTCTTTCTCTGCTGAACTTTGAAGAACATAAAAGAAGAATTGATCAAGGGTTTCCCCACACATTGTGGGGTTTGTCCCTGGCTTGTGCCACATCTTGTGTCCTCTTGTCTTGGCTTGTCTTCTGCGTTTTAAATTTATTTTCTATCTACAGTTTATCTTAATGCTGATGTGATTGCTAACTGTGAAAATATAAATAAATTGTGCTAGTATTTTCCTTACATTTATTTTTCCGCAGTAATTAATTTGTGAAGATTGCAGTTTATGTATTTCAATATTTGCTATAGATAACTGCAAATAATTTGTTTCAGTAAATTAACAAATAGAATAAATATTATCAGTCGTTGTAGTAGGATTTGGAATTTCCATATTTTCACACAGTGAAACTCGACTTCTCTTAATAAATGGAAAATGTTGAAACTATATACATGCAGAATGAAAACAAACCAGCTTGAATGGTGGTAGCTTATATTTGAGAAGAGACGTGATGCCAATGTGTCTTGGCTGAATTGTGTTACCATGAGGATCAAAGGCCTTTTTATCATAAAGAAGTAATGTGAAACCTTTAACATTCAAAAACCTAATCCTACAAGATGAAGCACCAAAGGGGTTTTGGGCCCCGATGGGCTAAGTTGGAATGTCAATTTCCCGGGGTTGTAACGTTGGCATACAATCTCCGTTTGGTATGCATGATAGCCCATTGGAAAGGTCTATATGAGATGTACAATTTCTGATTGATGACAATTGTCCCGTTTTTCCAAAAAACACTGTTTAGGGCCTCAAAGCAGCTCTGGAAGTTCAGTTCCAAAAAACTGTAGAAAAAACTGCCAAAATAGAAAATTGTGATGTGAGCCAGTGGAATTGGTGGGTGGCCACTGATATCCACCTAGATCACTGATAGACTAAGGAATGGTCAAGAAGATCGCAAGATGATATGATACAAATGAGAGTTATGGTAGTGTATTTATACACGACTCATGTTTGGGTGATACCCTGTTATAACTTATAAACATCAAGTTTATATTTTGAATATTCTAATGGGATATATATATATATATATATATATATATATACATGGATGAGTGTCATATCTTTATGTGCTCATATTGACCCTTCATGTACAGTCGTGACTTCACAATTGTTCCTTTTAAGATTAATACTTAAACTCGATTTACATTACACCCTAAGTCCTATGTACCTCTATCTATATATGTTATTTAATATTCATGACATTGCCTCTCCCTTCAAGATGCATTGTCCTTGAAGCATAATTAATAGCACTTGCTCTATTGCCTCTCCCTTCAAGATGCCTTGTCCTTGAAGCATAGTTAATAGGACTTACTATACTTGAGCATGTCTTGTTGAGGCATTATCTTTATCTGGTTGCAAGGTTTTTGACTAGGTTCTTTATTTAATATTGAACATTGGCAGAGTTCTTGTATAGTGTGTTCATCATACTTGGAAGTTCGACCTAGTTGTATAATGTGAAACGTTGATGCACATTTGTATATTACTTTCTTCCTATCTTAAGGATTGAACCTTTGATTTGACTTTCCAATCTCCCTTGACATCGTTGTTGTGTGTTTCCATGGCCTTCTCTTATTAATTGTGAACCACTTTGCTTGTAAGGCAAACTTTTAGGTTCAAATAATTTATAATTTTGTCCTTGACCATAAAATTCCATGAATTGTTTGTCTGGGTAAGTGGTGTAAGTGCATAGATGACACATCCATTTGCTGTCTAATACCATACTCATTATATTACCATTAGCATTGCTCTCAATAGATATTCATCATTGAACAAAGTGAAACCTAGAGGCATTTATAAAGGTTTCCCACTGTCACCACAACAACATTTCCTATCACTTAGGCATGTAGAGTCTAGCACAAGCAAGGAAACCCTAGAAAAGAAATTTAATGATATTCTTTAGAAATAAGGGGGTGGTGGATCAAGACCATTAACTATCCAATTGGGGGATGGAGTCAAGATTTAGGAACAAGAGGGTTTGAATATTATGGAGAAGACATAATTGAGCCATTCATTGATGCACCATAATTAGCCCAAAACAGATATTCACATTATGCAAGAGCCCTTAAACAAGATGCACCATCACAACCATGAACTTACAACCAAGAAATAACGTGCAATTATAAACAATAAAGGAGTAGCCAAAAATGAAACTATAGATGTAGTAGAGAAGGTATGACAACATTCTTATTGAACAAACAATCAACAACATATCATATCTTCAAATTTGATTTCATCACATGATCAAGAGAGCCACAAAGTGCTACACTTATTCTCCTTCCTTGGCTAAGATAACCCTAAAACTGTTACAGTAAAACATAGAGTTAATATACCTGATCTGGAAATTACAATAGCAAACTCATTCGATTATCGAAGGCTGCATCAAGAGTTAGGGAGGGTTTTACCTTACTTCTAGCATCCTCTTATTGGAGCAAGAGCACCCTTCTTTAAAGATTATTTTAGTGGCAAAAACAATGACAATCCTTGTGAAGATCCTAGTCATCCAAGAAAGAGAAAAGGAGAGATGGAAAATTTTGCATTCAACTTGTTCCTTAACTTCTTCCTCCCAAAATATTGTCAACTAAGCTTCGAGGTTCCCCCACAAATCTAACCATTCCTTTACCAAATGGATCCTACTCTATTTATGTCCTTCAAATCAAACCACAATTTATGAAATAATATGTTTTTTAGAAGGCCATGGAATCGTCCTTGAGTTTTTCCCTTTTGAGTGAATAAAATAGGTCCATATTGCCACTTTCCATAATCCTCAATGTTTTTTTATTTAAAATATTGAAGCTATCTATTTCTAAAAAAATATTAATAGGATGGAGTTGGCATCAGAATGTATCTGGACGATCTTCACAGCTACTAAGCTTCTTACCGAGCTTTATGTTAAAAGTGAAATTTTACTTTGACTATGCATTTTCCCCTTTTACTGCTGTTTCAACATTTTACTTGCATGAAAATTGTTGTCTCATGGCGACTATTATATCACCTGCAGCATAAGAACAAGCAAGTTAATGAGGAGCTTTGGAAAGAGGCTCAGACATATGGTGATATTCAGTTGATGCCCTTTGTTGATTACTATGATTTGATCACCTTGAAGACCATTGCCATTTGCATATATGGGGTATGATTTTATTTTCAGGTGTTCTGTTTATCATTATCAACCTAGAAACAAGGAGTATGCCTTCTATATGTTATCTTTCGGATGCTTGTTAAAATTTGAAGGATATTATTCTAACTTTGATGATTCAAATTTTGTTCGTTGAGCTTGCAGACCAAAGTTGTACGTGCAAAGTATGTCATGAAGACAGATGACGATGCGTTTGTACGAGTTGATGCAGTCCTCTCAGTTCTCAATAAAACAAAGGTTACACAGGGTCTTCTTTATGGTCTAATATCATTTGATTCTCAACCTCATAGGAGTGAAGAGAGCAAATGGTACATAAGCCCAGAGGTGTGTATAAAACTATCTGCCATCTCACATGCATGATTACAATAATCTCCATGCATGATTACAATAATACTATTGATAATGGCTGCCTTGTTCATTGATAATCAGAGACCTTGTTTATATACATGCAGGAATGGCCCCATAATTTTTATCCACCATGGGCACATGGTCCAGGATACATTGTTTCAAAAGATATAGCCAAATTTGTTGTTCGGCGTCATCAGGAGAAACAACTCAAGGTGTTAATGAATGGAACTATTAAATGATTAGTTCTTTAGTGCTTAAAAGCTCAACATGAATATCTGTTATGTCTTGTTTGAGCTCTCTTACTTGTACATATTTTCCTCATATAAAATGAAGAAATAGATGTCCACAGACAATTATCTGAATATTCTAAGATGGGTTTTGCAGCTTTTTAAGTTGGAAGATGTTGCCATGGGAATCTGGATCGAGGAGTACAGAAAGAGTGGTCAAAAGATAAATTATATTAACGATGATAGGTTTTATAACACCGGTTGTGATCCAGATTACATTCTTGCACACTATCAAGGACCAAGAACAATGCTGTGTCTTTGGAAAAAATTGCAGGAGGGACCTGATCCTATCTGTTGCGAATGACACCATCAATTGAAATTGTATATTACTTGTGATTATGTTCAATCCAAAGTCTGCGACAGAGTAATGTAGCATTCTTCGGATTCTAACAAAGCATTCTTTTGATTCTAACAAGATATGTATCATATACCGAGAAAGACACCGGCATGAGTTCAGAAGCGCATATATTCATTTATCCAGGCAAGTTCGCACAGAGACCTCATATTGCCTGATGTGAAATATTTGCAAGTTTCTGTCGAGGGGCGATCCTTCAGGCTTAAATACGTCAAGTGCTTTTGCTTGCTAGACTTATCATATCTGTAAGATCATTTTTCTTATGATCAGACTTCATATTCCTGAACGGCGAAATAGAAGAAAAATCCCACTTTTGAAGAGAGCTTGTTTTTAGTGATTACAGTTTTGATTGGTGCAGGCAGTAAGGGAACTATAGTCATTAAATTCTGCTTGTTTTTAGTCATTACAGTTTGGATTGGTTCAGGGAGTAAGGGAATTATTGTCATTAAATTGAGCCTGTCGTATTCATGAACTCAAATAATCATCACAATATCACCCACTTAATTTCACATTTTCACTGTGGATTTAATTTACCATGTAACTAAACACTATAAAAATTATTTTTCACTATTATATTTTGGATTTCGAGGTTAGTGGAGTGATTTCCCCAAGATAGTGAAGGTTCAAATCTTATGGGGGGCAATGACAGCTTCTAGGCAAATTTGGTAATTGAGCCCTAAAAATATCATACAAACAAGGGAGCACTGCAAAGTAGCTACTTACTGTCTGTCTTTTTGATGTTTAGAATTGTATCTTGTGGTCTGATGCCCGGTAGAAGCATGTTATGCAAATTGGATAGGGGGAGAGAGCTACCTCTTCATCCTAATTATTCTGTATAGGTAATTAACAGAGTTGTATTTATAAATATTGTGGATGAATGCTAGCTGTGGTTGTCGTTATCGTTAACTAATGTTATTTTGACTTTTTATTGCCTTTACTTGATGCCATTTGTGGTTTGTTGTTGCAAATAACTTGTGGTAACACCAATTGTAACCTGTTGTTGCTGTTACCTAATGCCAGCTGTTTTTTGTTGTCCATTTTACCTCATGCTAGCTGTGGTTGGCTGCTGATGCTCTTACGTAGTTGCTACATGTGTTTTGTTGCTGATGTTGTTGCCTTATGGTTGTAGTGAGCTGCTGCTAGACCTTGTGAAAATGCAAGTTATTATTGACAATAGTTGGTTGTTAGTTGGATTGTGAATCTGCAATCTATATAGATTTGTGGTTTTCCAAATAATCATACCTCCATACTATACAAGATTATCTATCCCTGAATCATGGGTAATTATATATATGCCTTTTATCCGATCGCCAATAGTAAATTGATAGTCTCGTTCTAATCAATATAAATATTAAAAATAATACAAGTAACGAAATCAGCTATACTCTAGCTAATTTCATTACCTACTACCAATAGCATCTGCTGTATACAATATCATCTATAGATGAATCATGATTAACTATATGTGTACCATCTAATTATCCCATTGCTAATAGTAAATTGATGGCCTCATTCTAATCAATAAATATTAAAAGCAACTTTATTTATGCAGTCAGATATACTATGACTAGTTTCACTACATACTACCAACAACGTTCCTTTGTATATAAGATTATGAATAGGCAATGGTGTAACACAAGGGATTAATTACAAATCAAACACTGACACCGAACTAGTTAGGAACGTATTCTCGGTTAAAGATGATTAAGATGTCCAGCAATGAAAATAAAATATGGGTAGCAATCATTCAAATTAACAAGTCATCTTTTATCTTCATCAATATAAAGTTTGACACAAGTTCGATAAAAAATGTTTATTTTTATAGAAGTAAAACATGACATATATTTTGTGTTGGTTTTTCTGCACCATCAACAAACCTTCACTGTTGTAACACACCTAGGGGCCCACCGGGGTGTATTACTATCTTTGTAACCTGACCTCTGAAAAATTTCTTTCGATTCTGGGACATGTATTTTTGATACCATGGATAATTTGTGCCGCGAAGGCATCCACAACAACGTGAATGGTTTATTTGATCTATTAACATTCTTTCGTACTGTGTAACATGTTTAATGAATGGTTTATTTGATCTATTAACATTCTTTCGTACTGTGTAACATGTTTAATGCAGATATTTATGCCATGTATTTTATACTTAACCATGGTAGCATAATTAAACATGTAAAAACACACATGATTCATAAACATGTAACTTACAAGCTATCACAATAGAGACCATATAAATATAACAAACACTTTGAGAAATGACACTAATTGGTTGTAGACTTCAGATATTCCATTTAATCATAGATCACATTGTTCATGGTCTCTTAGCAACAAAATACCCTTGAGCTAGGGGTTATAACTCCACTGAGGCAAAGTGATACATGAAGTTGGCTATGGTCCAAACTGCACCAACAAGGTGACAAGCCACTCCAATAGCCTCCAACCAATAATCTTTCATTCCCCATTAACCTACATGACACAACATGTAAGGTTCTAAATTTGGAAAATTAGGAAATTGATTCTAACAATACAGAGAGTGAAATTTAGGAGTAGAATGTACCAATTAAATTCACTATATATACATGGCTTTTGCTTTTGATGTCGATCCTGGGGTGTCGTCGCTCCGAATTCACTCTTGTTATCAAATGATCAAATCCTCTTGCCAAATTGGGCAAAATCCTTGGTACCTAGCTCCAAAATACTTCGTAATTGAAGCACTCTGCCCTTGTGCCTAAAAGCATCAAGAACAATCAAGGCTCAGTGATCCTTACTATGTCTGTGGCTCTATGTTGTAATTTCCTTCTCGATCCCTTCGAAAACAACTTCCCCCTATTTGCCTCCCACTCGGTCTCTATGTACTCGGATAAATACATCTTCTTAGGTGGTCACTGCCCTCTTCCACTGCACTCATCTGATTTTATGTACTAGTCATATGCTTTACGTGTAGCCTCAAGGTGAGATACATATATGTTAATATCTTAGTGGTTGATTGTTTATGTTAAATTAATAAGTTTAAATTTTAATTATAATATTTAAATAAATGAATTGTTATCCATATAGATATATCAAGTGTTTGTTACATTAACTAATAATTTAAATTTTTTAAAATTATAATATTTAAATAAAATGAATATTTGTACATATTTACATTAACATAATTGAAAGTGTTAATTTTATTTAATAACCTTATAATTACGAAATATTTACTATATATATATATTTAGAGTGTTAAATTTTAGGTAATACTTCTCTTCTTAATAATTTAGGTACTTGAACATCTTTCATAATTATTTAATAAGTATACTAGTGCAAGGCATGCGATGTATGCATAAGTAGCTATCATATGCATACATTGTATGCATCTAATATCCTTTTGCCTATAAATAGAAATGGGTTGTTACACAACATAACCATTTTCTTTATTTTTCTTGGCACTTTGCGCTTGCCAATTTTGCTAGCCCATAGTCCTATGGTATTCCAAAAGTTCCAACTCCCTGGGTCGATTTCCTTGTTTACCCCTAACTTGTTTCCAACAACTACAATCAAATGGAGCAAATCCACAAAATTGATGGATTGTGGAGGGTGTGCAAACCCCAAATTCCGGCTACACTGTGAATGCAAAAACCTTGAACTCTTCTCTGCCTTAGAGCTGCGTTGCAAACAGTCAAGGTTGTTTAACACTTTACGAGCGATCTGTTTAATGGACAGTTGGATGAACACACTTCTACCACTATGAAACTTCTCAGTTGTAAATTCTAGCTATTCCATGGTCTCCCAATAGACCTTCTCGCATTGGGGTTTATGCACAAGTTAATTAACACCAATTTTGGTCATCTCTCCTTTTGTTTTCAAAAATGAATGCAACACCAATTCAGATAGGTGATAAAACAAAGAAAACACAACTTCTATTTTATTTGCGTTGTAGACATTTGCATAGGTAGGGGAATATTCACAGGTCAAATATAACTCTTTTTGCATCATATCTCCTCTTCTATATCTCTCGTTTCCTAACAAAAATATCTCTTAAGACAAAAATGGGGCTATAACTAACAACATTTTCATTTGATTACATCTGTCCCTAATTCTAGAAGCTAGACGCCACTTCATACTATTAGTTATTTACATTTGCCCTCTAGGGACACTTCAACAAAACTAACAAATTTTTATGACTTAAAATATCTCTTAAAGAAAATATTCTTTATCAAAAGAAAAGGAAAATTTTGTGGGATGCTCCTACAATAGACTCCCATAGAACAAAATGTTTCATGGACTCTTGTTTATGAGGTCTTTAATGGTTATGCCATGTTTTTGGATCTCTGTAATATTCATCCAAGTTGCATTTTTAGCTGGGAGACCTTTCCATTTGACAAGATACTCAGTAATCCTTCTTGCTAGTTCTCTTAGCAATTCTTTGATCAAGGATCTTTTCCATTTGCAACTTATTAGTTGTAGGTATCTGCTTCTTCCACTGAATTTACTCTTGACCCTCTCCTTCCTCTGCTTTAGGTTCTCTGTAAGGATACAAATCCACAACATTAAATATAGGTGACATTCCAATATCAAGTGGTAGTTCAATTTCATAAGCATTGGTTGATATTTTTCTCAAAATTTTGGAAGGTCTTATCTTCTTCAGCTTCAATTTATTATATTCATTTCTTGGAAATCTCTCCTTTCTCAAATGAGCTAGTACCATATCTCCAACTTCAACATTTACTTCCCTTTTTCTTAGGTATGCCTTTCGCTTGTACTTCTAGCTGTTATCCTGGAGTTGAACCTTAGCTTGTTCATGTAAATTTTGCATTGTTGTAGCAAATTCCTCTGCATCAACAATTCTCAATTCCTCCTTTCCCAAAATTCTAAGTTCATATATATCTCTTGGGTGCATACCATATACAATTTAAAATGGGCTTATCGTTGTACTTCTATTAGGTGAGTCATTGTAAGCAAATTTAGGTTGGGGAAGGACTTGGTCCCTTTAGCATTTGTGCCCATTTACTAAACTTTTTAACAAGTTTCCCAAGCTCTTGTTAACCACTTCAATCTGCCCATTTGTTTGAGGGTGATAGGTTGATCTAAATGAAAGGTTGGTTCCATTCTTTTTCTAGAACGTCCTCCAAAAATGCCCTAAAAATTTTGTGTTCGTGTTTGAAGCTATACTCATGGGCAGTCCATGTAGTCTCACCACCCCTTTGAAAAATAAAATTGTAATGTGGGTTGCTTCACCGGTTTTATGACAAAGTATAAAATGAGCCATTTTTGGAGAATTTGTCCACAATTACAAAAATCGAATCATTTCCCCTCTGGGCTTTGGGTAAACCCAAAACAAAATCCATGTTTATGGCATCCCATGGTCTACTCAGTATGGGTAAGGGTTGATATAAACTAGCATTATGTTGTTTCCCTTTTGCATATTGATATATTGTACATCTATCCATAATTTTTTTTACATCAGACCTCATAATTGGCCAGACATAGGAAGAACTTAGCTGAGCACAAGTTTTATCATGCCCAAAGTGGCCAACTAATCCTCCGCTGTGTTTTTTTTTTCAACAAGTTTCCCTTTGAGCATTTAGGAATACATAGGTGGTTGCCTTTAAATAAGAACCCTTCTTGAATCATATACTCCATCAAAGGGCTCCTATCTTGTAGCGTTGGGTTCTCACACGCTTCATAAGCCAAATTTTGGGTCCCCCTTGTACATTTCCTTGAAATGTTCAAATCCAAAGCATTTATTTGTAATTCGTAAAAAACCAAACATCTTCTGCTCAAACCATTTGCAACTTTGTAAGTATTTCCGCTAACACGTTTAAGGAAAAAAGTAATATATTGCATAAACTCTACCCATTTGGCATGCCTTTGATTTAGTTTCTCTTTCCTAGATATAAATTGTAGAAGGTGGTTGTCGGTGTACATGACAAAATCTTTTGGCATAAGGTAATGCCCATTTATTCAAGAGTTGCACTACTACATAAAACTCCTTGTCATAGGTCGAGTGTTTTTGCTTGGCCGCGCTCAATTTTTCGCTCAAATTAGCAACGGGTTTATTTTCTCGACCCAGAACAATTCCAAATGGTTGTCCCACTTGCATCATATTTTACTTCAAAAAAGTTTATGGAAATATGGTAGGATTAGAATAGGTTGTTATGTTATATTTTCTTTTAGTTATCTAAATCTTCTTTCAGCCGCTGTTGTCCATATAAATGGTTGTCATTCCTTCTTAATAGTTTCGACTATTGGTGTACATATATGGCTAAAATTTTCTAATGCTTTTTCTGTAAAAACCAGCCAATCCATGAAAACTCTTACCTCATAAACATTTCTTGGAGAAGGCCACTCCTTAATATCCTTCTTTGAATCCATATTTATTCCTTCTAGAGAAATCACAAAACCCAAATACACTAGCTCTGTTTTCAGGGAAGAACTTTTTTTTTTTTGTTTTTTTTGTTCAGATTTACTAAACGTTTCTCATGATGTAGCTTTTTCAACACTAATTTTAAGAACCTTAAATGTTCTTCTCTTGCTTTTTTGTAAACACGAATGTCATCAAGATATACAATATTTTTTTACTAATAAAGTCTTTGAGAACTTCATTCATGAGTCTCATGAACGTACTAGGTGCATTGGTCAATCCAAAAGGCGTGACAAGCCATTCATACAATCCATCACTTGTTTTGAATGTTGTCTTCCACTCATCTCCCTCTCTTATCTTAATATGATGATATCCACTTTTTAAATCTATTTTGGAAAAATAACTTGCACCACTCAAATAGTCCATTAACTAATCGAAGCGAGGTAAAGGAAAGTTGTAACTTATTGTTATTTTACTTATTGCTCTAGAATTAGTGCACATTCTCCAACCTCCATCCTTCTTTGGATTCAAAATTGCAAGCACATCGCAAGGGCTTAGACTTTGTCTAATCAATCACTTATCCAATGGCTCTTGAACCCAATTTATGATTTCCTCATTCTCCTTTGGTGTCATCCTATAGGATGTCTTATTTGGTACACTGACTCTTGGGATCAAATCCATGTGACAATTAATGCTCCTCATGGGCGATAATTCATTAGGTAAGTCATCAATAATAATATCAACAAATTCATCTAATAATGCTTGAATTTCATGAAGCAAATAATTTAGCGTAGTATTAGCAAGGACTACTCTTGGTTTTCCAATTAAAGCAAATTGTACCTATTTTTCTTCCTTAATTTTGCATAGTAGTTCCTTCCCACTCATTAGTAGCGCGCTTGGATTTCCTCCATCCTTGATTTCCTCATCATTTAGTGGCAACAACACATGCTTGCAACCATCCTTTTCAAGGGTGTAAGTGTTTCTTCTTCCATCATCAATTGTTCTGCTGTCATATTCCCATGGTCTCCCCAACAAAATGTGATAGACATCCACGGGCATAATGTCACACAACACTTCATCTCTAAAACTACCAATCTAGAATTTGACCCTACTTTGTTCACATACCAAAATTTGATGTCCTTTCTGCAGCTAGGACTCTTTGTATGGGGTAGGATGTGCCATTCTCTGCAATCCTATTTTTTCCACCATCTTTGTAGAGACTAGATTGTCAATACTACCATTGTTAATGACCATTTTGCAACATTTTTCTTCGGACTTACATACTATCAAGGATAAACTTATTCTCTGTATTGGTTCATGAATTCCTTTCTTAGCTTTAGCCACGACTCTCTTCTACATTAATGACTCACCCATCTCACGAGTTTTGTCTTTTACCTCTTCCTTGGTTCACTTCTTTAGCTTCTGGAATATGTGTCCCTTTTTGATTTGCTAACTTTTCTCAAGACAGTCCCATGACATATGTCTTATTTTCCCATATATATATAATCTAATTTCTCTTCCTCTGCCTCTACCTCTCAAGAAGAATCTTCTACCCTGTTATAACCCTATTTTCCACTCCATTATTGTGAGAGAAACCCAACATCAACTTACCTCATTTGTTTGGCTAAAATTCATCCATTTTCACCTTTCATTTTACTTATGTGAGATTTACCCCATGATAAAATGGTGGAATTATATGATTGAGTTGTTTCTCATAATTAATTTTCCAAAATATTATAATTATGAGATAATAATTATTTCATAATTGTGATAATTGAGAAAAAGCTCATAATTGTGAAAAAGGTTTCTAGAGTTTTCCATTCCCAAGGAGATCAACTTGACCCCCTTGTGTATAAGTTGGCTAGGGGTCCATTATTATAGAAGTTTCATAACTTCTCAAGCTCCTAGGTGTCTAGATACGTTCTCCTAGAGGATAGAATGAGCCTATATAATCTCACCAAAAGGAAAGGAAAAGGGAGTATCCAAAATATAGTGCGATAACTCTGTTGTATTGGGAGAGGAGACCATACTACAAGCAAGAGGACAAGATATTATTTGTTGAAGGTATATTGATGTACTTTCACTTATATGATTAATAGAAACTTATGTTTCTTCCCTGTATCTATTTGTATTCATCATGATTAATAGTTGTTTCTATGATATTTTGATCTTGTAGGTTTTAACCCCGTACAAAAATTACCTACATATGAATTCTAAAACACAAAAAATAAACAATGTGAGAGTATAACACATAAAACACATATACACAGAGATTTTCCCCTGAATCCCGAAACCGAGATTACCAGCTTGATTTTTCATTATGTTCCTTTCAATGTTACAATACATATTTATACATTCCGAAGCATCCAATACCATGGACCAAAAACCATCGCGTCTAAAACCATGTGCGAAAATCATGCACAAAGCCATAGGTAGGTCTGCCCAACCTAATATAGGGTCCAATTTTTTTTTTTCCAAGGGTGCTGCTCCAGACCCTGTAGAGGAGGGCTACCTGCCCCCCTCAAACCCCTCAGATAGGGGGGGCTGCCACCCCCCCTGTGACCCCCTCACTGTGCAATCGACACAACGAAGGGGGGCCTTCGACCCCCCTCTAACCCCCTGGTACACTACGTGGGATAGTCGTAGAAAGAATAACAAAATCCAACATTCTCCCACTTGTTTTCTTTCCACAAGGGGCCAAAAGAGAGCTTAGTCATTTATCCAGCCCTGCAACACCCATTGTTTCTCTACACCAAGAGAACTTCTCAGAGCTCATAGATTTTGTCCATGCATCTGCAGTATTCTTCAAAGTGTCCGCCTTTATTAGCAACACCTTTTTGTCTTCTATCATATCCTTCACAAAGTGATACTGAACATAAATGTGTTTTGTCTTTAAATGGTAAGCAAGGTCCTTTGCCAAGAAAATTGCACTTTGGCTATCACAGTCTATCCTTATAGCTCCCTGTACTAACCCCATACTTGAACACGATCTCTGCAACCAAACTGCTTCCTTGCTTGCATGAGTGGTTGCCATGTATTCCGCCTCTGTAGTTGATAGTGCCACTACAAATTGTTTCTTACTCATCCAACTAACTGCACCTCCAAATAGGTTAAACACATACCCACTTGTAGATCTTATCTGATCCAGATCTCTAGCCCAATCCGCATCAACAAAGCCACGAATATCCAAAACTTTGTCCAATTTTGGTCTTCCTTGGTAGCACAAACCATAATCACTAGTGCCACACAAATACCTGAAAACCCGCTTCACTGCTGTCCACTGCTCATTCCTTGGTTTTGACATAAACCTTCTCAATACTCCCACTTCATGTGCAATGTCTGGTCTAGTACATACCATTGCATACATCAGTCTACTGACTGCACTTGCATATGGAACACGAGACATATCCTCTTCCTCTTCTTGTGTCTTGGGACACTGTTCAACAGATAAATTCACGCCTATAGGAATAGGAAACTTCACCGGTTTACTATCCTACATATTAAACCTCTGCAGTATTTTCTCAACATACTTCCTTTGCTTTAACAAGAGCTTCCTTTTTGCCCGATCTCTTTTAATTTCCATGCCCAAATATAGTTTGCAGCACCGAGATCTTTCATGTCGAATTTGGAGGACAATTGGGTCTTCAAATCCTCAATAATTTCTTTGTCATTTCCAACCAGCAACATACATCCACATACAAGTACCAGATAAATAACAACGGTCACCAATTTTTAAATACACACAGTGGATATGCTTTTCTTGGTGAAGCCAGTCTCTGTAATAAATGTATCAATTTTCCCCTGAAAATTTAAAAACTCACAATCCTTAGTGACCTGTTTTTAACCCATACAGAGAGTTCTTGTAATTGCATAACTAGTTCTTTCTTACTGCTACACCGCAAAGCCTTCAGAGTTGCTTCATGTAGATCTCCTCTCTAGATTCCCCCGTGAAGAAAATGCCTGTTAATTCAACATCCATTTGTTCTACTCAAATTCATAAGCAACAACAACAGATAAAAGATCTAATAAGAAGCTAACTTGGCAACAGGAGAAAAAAATATCACCAAAATCAATTCCTGGACACCTACCGGGATAACCTTTTGCTACCAATCCGAGCTTGCATTTCTCCACTTTCCTTCTGCATTGGGTCTCTTCTTGAACACCCATTTGCTGCCAATGGTTTTCTTTCCAGCCGGCAACTCCACCAGATCCCAAGCCTCATTTTTGTGCAAAGATGCCATTTCATCAACCATGGCCTCTTTCCAGAGTTTTCCATCCTCTGAATCCACTGCTTCCTTCACAGTTCTGGGATCATCATCAGAACAGACAAAGCAAAGTTGAACAGAAAGCAGATGGACTATACCTTTCTGGCTATCTTCTTTCTCGAGTTGATCTTCTCACAGCCGGAGTTTGTGGCTCTTCATCTTCTGATCCCTCCTCTGCTACAGAGTCTGATTCTTCCTCCTTTAGTTCAAACTCTATCTTCACAGGTTCCTTTGGTTGGACTTCATGTTTAATAACATCTTTCACCTCTCTGAACACCACATCTCGACTGTACACAACATTCCTTGTTACTGGGTTCCAAAGCTTATAACCCTTTAAACCATCCTTATACCCAATAAAGATGCACTTTTCAGATTTACTATCCAACTTGGTTCGTTTCTCCTTTGGAACATGTACATATGCATCACATCCAAAGACCCTCAGATGTGAAAGAGAGGGTTTCTTACCAGTCCATACTTCTTGTGGAGTCTTATCCTCCAACGCTGATGAAGGTGACCTATTGACCAGGTAACATGCAGTATCCACCGCCTCCACCCAGAATTCTTGTCCTAACCTGGCACCACTAAGCATGCTTCTTGCCCTTTCCATCAATGTCTTGTTCATTCTTTCTGCGACTCCATTTTGCTGAGGTGTATAGGGAGTGTTCTTCTGTCGTGCTATGCCACACTTCTTATAGAATTCTTCAAATTCCTTGCTGCAAAATTCTCCACCATTATCTGTCCTCAACACCTTTATCTTCTTCTCTGTCTGATTTTCCACCAGAGCCTTAGATTCTTTAAACCTGTCAAAGACCTCAAATTTCTTCTTAAGGAAACATATCCATGTATTCCTTGAGAAGTCATCTATAAATGATACATAGTACACAGACTTACCCAGTGATGGAA
>APFE030366851.1:0-11711 GCA_000404065.3 Pinus taeda
ATTAAAATGAATAAATTTACTAAATTAATTTTATTTTATTTTTATTAATATAATTTTACTAATTAGATGAAGCCAGTGCATATGTAAGGGAACTAAAGGTAAGATTATGAAAATTGGATAAGTTGGTTGGGTCCATTAGTCTAAATGGATGGTGGCAGAACAATCATGAAAAATCTATCAGGAAAGGTAAAGTGAATGGATGTGAGGCATCCAATTCCTTGGATATGTTGGGAATGATTTTTCTCAATGTTGTACATGGATAAAGGGAGTTCTCTTAACCTTGAACTTATGATATTTGGTAATTATGTTGTGACCATGTTTATGCTAATGTTTATATATATGCATGTATATATGTATGTATGTACGTCATTTCCTAACGGGGTCATCAAGAATCATTCTTGTGAAGGAATGATTGCTTATGCAAGTGAATGGCATGAAGAGATTCTTGGTTCATGAGGAATCGAGTAGGAAGAGTAGCTTGATAGATCTTTGAGGTCAATATCATGTGGATATGAATTGATATTATGTGATTATACTATGTTTATGATTATGTTATGTATAGGTTAATGCTGAGAGATACATTAGCAGAATGAAAACATCGTGATATGTGACATGCTAGGATAAGCATTGACAACAGAGAAACACAAGAAGTAAGGTTGCTTGGTAGAGACAATGTGGTCTTGGATGTGAAGTACTATTGTTGTGCATATTTTATATTCAGTTATTGTACCTATGGTGTTGTTTTCATATTGCATATGTAGTGTTGGGTATATATGGTGTTATGTATAGGTTAGATGTGTGGCGTTGAATACATATCGTACTGTGCGCATGATGGATATGCAACATTATGTGCATATGGTGTTGCGCGCATGTTGGATAGGAAGTGTTGTGTACATATGATGCTATGTACATGTTGTATATGCAATGCTATGTACATATGGTGTTGTGTTCATGTTGTACAAGTGGTACTATGTACATATGGTGTTGTGTGCATGATTGTACATGTGGTGCTGTGTGCATGTGGTATTCTGTACATGTGGTGTTGTGTGCAAGGGGTGCTATGTACATGTCATGCATGTGATGCTGTGTACATGTGGTGTCATGTACATGTCGTGCATGTGGTACTGTATACATGTGGTATTGTGTACATGTTGTATAGGTGGTGTGGTTTACATGTGGTGTTGTGTGTAGGGGGTGCTATGTACATGTTGTGCATGTGATGATGTGTACATGTGGTGTCATGTACATGTCATGCATGTGGTACTATGTACATGTGGTATTGCGTACACGTTGTATAGGTGGTATGGTGTACATGTAGTGTTGTGTACATGTTGTGTAGGTGGTGCCATGTACATGTGATGTTGTGCACATGTTGTGTAGGTGGTGTTGTGTAAAAATGGTACTATGTACATGTTGTACATATGGTACTAGTGTACATATGGTATTGTGTGCATGTTGTACATGTTGTGTTGCGGGCATGTGGTACTATGTATGTGCATTATGTAATCATGGTATCGTGACATATGTATTCATTATGTTGTACATTGTGTAAGTACTTGTTTTGTGTTGTACACTAGGTGTAGGTGGATGTATTGCATGGTGTTGTATGTCGTGTGTGGTTGTATGTGTGTGATGCACACTATGTGTATGTGCACATGGTTGAGGAGTAGGCATTGAGTTTTCGTTGGGTGTGGAAACTGATCTGGTGTGCGTATGGAATAAGGATAAAGGTAGAAGATAAGGATTGATTAAAGGATAAGTATCAATATTTTATTTCAGTCTTATTATGCATTTGATTTATGATTATGGTCTACGATGGTTACATGTGATATATGATTATGGTTTATGGTGGTTACATGTGATTTATGATTTTGACCCATGATGGTTATGTTTTGAGATAACATGATGTGATATGTTTATACATGATGATTTGGTCAAAGATGCTAGTTTGACTTGTTGTGATGGGAAGCGAATAGAATTGTAAGTGTACCTTGTTGACAGGCCACCAATGAGGTATGATTTGAAGCTATTTCAATTTATTTTGAATCTAATGGAAATTATGTGCTTGTACAGGAAAGCATGAAATGCTTGGTTGGGTAGTTAAAACTGACGACAAGCATTAAAAACAACAACACAAGGAATTGGAACATGTAACAGTATGCTTGTAAAGCATTCAAGAGCAAGGCCATTGTAGGACACTGGTACCCAATAGTGTCCATTGACTTTCATGAGCATGCTATGACCAGTATGATGGTTTTAAGGCAGGGATATGCCTTGGTTTTTGGACCTTTTGATGCTAGGAAACCTTAGCGAGGGATGGAGTACCTAGGACAGGGGTGCCAACGGAACTTGGAAGGTGTGTGGCTGCATGGAAGGGGGTGATCAGATTTCCTGAGGGACTATGTAGCAAAGAATTAAAGGTTAGGGATATATTTTTTTTGGTCATTAGCATTACCAGATGGAATCAAATGCACATTGGGAGTGTACCTCGGAACAATGAGCCAATAACTATTCACTAAGAGGACAAGTGGCACATGATTATAGCATTGGACATTAGATGAAGATTTGACCTTGCAGTGGATTTTGGACGTCCCAGAAAGGAGGAGAATCCTGGTATTACTTTGAGGGTGGAGTGTGAGCCTCTAGATTCCCTTGTTGCAGATGCAAGCATTGTATCCTTTTATTTGTTGGTTGAGAAAATGTGCATATGTGTGTATTATTGTAAATACTACATCGAGATGGATATATAAAGCTCCATAGGAAATATGATTATTTGTTGGGTGAAGTGAATGTGTATGTGTGTATATGTGGTTATTATTGTAAATATCATAATAAGTTGTGTTATAAAGCTCCAATAAATGGTATGTTTTACATGTTTTAGCAGATGGTCATTGTAAATACTACAATGAGATATGTTATAAAGCTCCATGGGAAGTATGTTTTATTTTCAACAGCCTTGTTGGTTATAGGTGTCACTGAACACTGAGGAGAGTGTTTCCCCAAGGGGGAGGGTTCTGTAACAACCCTAGTTAAAAAATCCATGTAAATATAAAAACATAAGACCATGGTCATGGGACACATATTCCAAGCTGATTGTTGGGTGAAACATCCTAGTAATTGTTCACTTCAATTTATAATGGCTAAAGGAAATTGGCAAAGGCAATGGAAAAGGATTTGGAAAGGAAAAATGACATTTTTGGCACATTTATTTATGAAAATAATGGAAATTAGGAGAAAATGAAGGTGAAAGGTCACAGGTTGCATGTGAGGAGGAAAATGAAGAAAAATAATGGAAATTGAAGAAAATAGAGGCCTCATTGATAAAAAGGCTTCTAAGGATCAGTTGGAAAACATTTTCTCAAGATTTGGCTTATGCTTGGTCAGTGTAACCTTTTGTCAGTTCAATTTTGGAGCTCTCATTCTATTTTATCTCTCTCATACTCTTGGACACAAAGTTTTTATTGGAGAACTCTTGGAGAGTGTGGCATATTTGGATGCTTGGCTCAAGAAGGCAAAGGAAGATCAGGAAAGCGCAAAATGACATCAGGATCAATAGCTACAACAGGTTTTTCTTGCAGGTATCGAGTTGGATGTATTTTTTCCTCACTAGTTTTGGCTTGCATGGCGTATGCATATGGTTTATTGGTCATGATCTATCATTGAAATGGAGTATTTCCTGGATTGATAATGTATTTTCCTAGCATTTCCATTTCTTGGATAGCCATGGTGTTGGGGGTTTATTTCCTTTTTTTTTTCTAGTAGGTTCTCATGTTCCTTTAGTTGTGGGTTGAGTTATTAGTTCCTGGAGCCTTGGTTGGACAAACGATATGAATAACTATAACAGTGGGTCGAGTTACTAGTCTTGGGGCCTTGGTTGGACAAACGCTCTAGAGCTCTTGGTGGGTTGAGTTACTAGTCTAGGATCTTTGGTTGGACAAACACTATGGAGCCCAACAACAACTGTGTGTTGATTTACTAGTCCTGGAAGCCTTGGTTGGAACAAATGCTTTGGAGCCCAGAAAGGCTTGGGTAGAGACCAATCTGGTGATGGTTTGTGATATCTGACCATGAAGTGGAATCACTATTTGATGGGTTGAGGTGGTTTGGCCTATGGAAGTGCTATTTTAGTTTTAATGGATTGTTCCATGAGATCTCACATTCATGCTTGGAATATGGCATAGGGGTGACTAGATAAAGAGATATTTGGTTCATCCATGTCTATGGTCAGGTGGTTCATGGAAGTCCCAAAATCGGTTGGCCTTTGAATCATCAATATGAAGTTATTTCTCCTTGTTAATTCATGAGTATTATACTGGTTTATATGTGGATTGTATGGTTGTTGTTTCCTTGGTATTTCTGTTGTTATTATGCTGGTTATGAACATGTATTATGACAGTGGATATGTATGTCTCTCATCATGTTTTTACTTGTAAATGAATGAACAATGTATCTATGGCCCAATAGATGATAATGCAACTAATGGGATAAGGAAACAATGCCTCATAGCAAATGTCATATAAGTATGAGAACCCTATGCTTAGCTCTGTAGTTAAGACTTGTAGATTTCATATTTATGATATGTTTGATGAAATTCCTATCATGGCTAGTAGGGGTCTAGTCTAGTTGTCGTCAACGCTTTTGCAGATGTATCATTGTTTTATTGTGTAAATTTCATTTCTGAACTTTTCATTGAGTTATGGGTTGTTACCTTGGCTTTGGGCCTGAAAACGTGGCACAAATCCCAGAGTTGCAGGCACAACACTTTGGAAAAAAGTCCCATAAGTTCCCTTTCCCTTGTTGTGGGAGCTTATGTAGCCTCCCAAATGCACCCTTGTCCATATCAAGGGAGTGTCCAGGGGTTTGATGCACTAAAACTTCAATTAGTCTCAAGGACTGGTTACCTGAGTGGTTTGGATGGCTCCTAGGAGTTAATTTGTTGATGTGGAAGGTCCATGTGATGTGTTCCACCAGTTCCACTTCCTTAACTGACACATAGGGAGTCAAATCATATCATATTAACTTCTTCGTACATGTTTACTCTAGTTGGTCGGTTACTTGGGTAGATGTGGGAGGAGGGTGTTACAGTTTTTGAATTGGTGTAGAATATAATTGGGAGAAAGGATTGTTTTTGGGTTGAAGGGAATCAAGGCTTTGATGGTGTGGCTTGCCAAATTGACATCTCAAATTGGTTACCCTATCAAAGATTTTCTATGCTCTAGATTGGTAATAATTTTTTTTCATATTAAATTTCACACATTTAAAAGAATATATTAGTATTTTTTGCAAAGGTTTTAAAGTTATTGTTGAAGGTAAATAAAATATTTTTTCCACTAATGGAATTTTTTATTAATGATCCCATTTGGCATCATCATAAGGCAAGATCAAATTACTTGAGTCCTTTCCTAAGTTTTAGGATTGAAAATATCAAAATAGATTGAAAAGTTGAAAATTGCATAAGAGATTAATGTTACATGTAACAAAGTAAAGTAATGTTATAAAGTAATTATAATTATAATTATTATTATTATCATCTAGAGGAATCAACCATTGGGATGGTCTTGTACTTGCGTGACATGTGGTTGATTTCAAGTACTACCACTATAAATTTTAGCTGGTCTTGTACTCGCGTGACATGGGGTTGATTTCAACTATTACCACTATAACTTTTAGGTGCCTATGTATGCCCCTTTCATAGTCAAAAGTGACTTGACAGGATTTGAACCTTGAACCTCATTGCACATAACATTTCATTTTCATAGCCATCGCCAATTGAGTTCCCCCCCATAGGCCTACACAATATTTATTATTAATAAAATTTATTTTTTATATTGTTTTGATTTTAAATGTTTGCATTTATAAATTGAACTTGTGGCAGAACAATTATTGATATCTGTAACTCAACGTGTGTATAAAATTGGGCATATTCCACATCCTTAGCCATGCTCCATGTATATTTGGAAACATCATACCATCATTAAACTATATTCATATATATGTTGAAGATGTGATACTATATATGGTTCTCCTTGAGTTATACTATGTATGCTTGATGCCAACATGAATATTATAAGTGGTTACTTTTATACTCCTCATCCTTTAGCCATTACACCAGATGGGTACACTTATTTTTGCTCAGCTAGCTAAAAGGACAGGGTTCGTTCCTTTTAACACATGCAACAAAGATTATTTCTAGTTGCTTTTATAACCACCCTTTACTTTGTTGTGTGCCCATCTTTCTATTTCTGTGGATGCAGACAATGGCCTTCCTTCCTTTCGGGCCTGCATGCAGCCAATGAAACTCACTTTTATGATGAGTTGTGTTGAAAATAAAAGAATCCTTAGCATAGAGGCTCACATTGAAGTTGGAAGCATTCTATGGCTTCATCTTCGCTTTATTGATGCCCAGTACAACTTCATATTGGATTTATTGTTTTATTAATGCTTGCTACAACAACATGCCCCTTTATAGATGGTTATTTGAAGCTAGAGAAAGTTACCAAGATTCAACCATTTGTTAAAGTGAAATCCATTGTACAGGGATCATTGCTATGGACATAGTAAGCCTTGATACTTTTCATTTGAAAGATACACAAGTAGAACTTCTATTGGTTCATATTACTTTTAGGGCATGGATTTTTGGTTGAGGGGAAGAGTGGTCCTAATTTAAGTTGATGTTCAAGTGTTAAAGCTTGAAAACAAATTGCTTTCTCAAATCTTGAGAAGTAATCATGGCTCCTAGGCATCGAAGGAAATCTTAGTTAACTCTTGAAGTTGAAAGCCCACCTGAAGTTGACTCAGGGGTTGGAACCCCAACTGAGCAAGAAATACTACAATCTCTGAGAGAGATGGAAAACATATTTAAAAATAAGATTACTAACCAAGCTCAAATTCCAGGACAAAATCAGGAAAGGGAATCATACCATAAACAAAATCTATACCAAGGTTTTTAACCAATGTTGAGAGAAGTGGAGAAACAATTGATATTATGAAGGAAGTTAAAAAATCCAAACTACTTGAATTCATAGGTCAAGATGAGGTTTAATTAGCAGAAGCTTCGATTGTAGGGGTTAAGAGGGCTCTATCCTTTAAGGCATACTCCATAATGGAAAAGGCACATATAGAAATGAGCCTTCTCAAGGGAGAAGCTCTTTTATGGTGGGTAAATGAAGAAACTAAAATTACATGTCACTCATTTTCAATTTACATGGGAAATGTTTGAGGAATATTTTAGAACTAGTTTCTTTTCAGAATAATACAAACACCAACAGGTGGGAGTTGTTCATGCAGTGAGATAAAATGGAATATTAGTAGAGGCCTATGAAGAAAACTTCTATGCATTAGTCCATCACGTGGAATGTATGGATGATGATAGACAACAAAATGAAAGATTTATTCATGGGATTGATATTTTGGTTCAAGCTGAAGTTTCCATGTGGAAACCTGCCACCATGGCAACACCAATAAGTTTGGCTAGACAAATTTTAAAGATGATGCATATGAATATTCACGTAAAGAAACTTGAGAATATGATAAAAGAAACTTCCAAAGAGAAGACTGCAATATTTGGAAGGTACCAATATGGGTCCTACAAAAAATATACTAATCTATTGAGGATGGGTAATGCAAATCATGGGGAACCTCCAAGGATGTTGAAGTTACGTAAGACTCAAACCTATTTTAGAGGAACAAGAGGAAGATGAAGTGAATTTGATGGTCAACGTTAGGATCATACAAAGAATCAAGGCCCGTTGATGTGTTGGGAATGCAGTGGCCCAAACTATAGACATAATTTTCCAAGGCTTCAGGTGGGATTCAAATAGCAATGATGTGCAACAAGAAAAGAACAACCTCAAACACAACCTTGAATTCATGCTACCATAAACCACCACGAAGCAAAGTATCAAGAAACAATAATGGAATTTGATTGTATGATAAAACACATTTCCCTCTCTGTCTTAATTGATCTAGGTGCCACAAATAATTTTATAATTCCTTCTACTTTAATTATATGTGGCTTGGTAGCTCATGGCCAAAGCAACTTTAATTTCATAAAAATGACATCAAGGGTTAAGAGAGCAATAGGCTCACTAGTTAAATATTGTGTTGTTAACATTGAGGGCCGTATCAAAAAAATGAGCCTATATAGCAAAACTTTGGGGAATTATGATTTAATTGTAGGAATAAACTATCTTGAACCTCATCAAGCCTTAATAGACTTCTATAATAAAGTGGTTATTTTCCAAAATGATCAAGGTGATCTTATAACTATTAAAGGGATTAAGTGATAAGTTACCTTATGCCTCATTTAAACTAAGAAGGTAAGTAAATGTATGAGAAAGAGGTATAAAATTTATGCAGTCAAGATGATGAATGAAGATGGAAATCCTTTTGATATGCTTCATCCAATGCTTTCCAAATTTGCATATGTCATTCCTCTAGAGATGCTTGGTCTATCCCCCGTAAAAGAAATTGATTTCTCAATTTCCTTGAAACTAGGGATAGAACCCATATCTAAAAATCCTTATCGAATGCTTTTTTTAGAATTTCATACGTTAAGTGTACAATTTAAGGAAATTCTTGATCAGAAGATGATTAGGCCCATTTTGTCACCTTGGGGAGCACCAATGATCTTTGTGAAGAAGAAAGTAGGAACCCTCAAGTTATGCATCAATTTTTGTGACCTAAACAAAGCAACCATTAGCCTCACATTGATGATTTCTTTGATAAATTAAAGGCAGCTTCACTTTTTTTGTAAGATAGACTTGTGGTTAGGACACCACCAATTAAGAATCAAGGAGGAGGACATACCAAAGACTACTTTCAAAACAAGGTTTGGTCACTATGAGGTATTGTAATACCATGTGGGTTGACCAATGCCCTAACAGCCTTCACGAACCTGGTGAACAATGTATTTCATAGATATATAGATCATTTTGTTCAAGTGTTCCTATATGAAATTCTTGTACACTCCCAAAATGAAAGGGAATATCTAGAGCACTCAATATTGGTACTTCAATTCCTAAGAAAAAATAAGTTGTGTGGAAAAATATCAAAATGTTCATTCTTCCAAATAAAAATCCCATATCTTGGCCATATCATCAGTGTAAATGGTATTGTAGTAGATGATACTAAAATCGAAGCTATAATACACTAGCCTACTCCAAAAAGCACCAAGGAAGTACACAATTTTATGGGACTAGGAAGTTATTATAGGAGTTCGTTGAAGGATTTTATCAAATCGCCAATTCCATCATGAAATCGCTAAAGGAAGGTATCAAATTTGAATGGAGAAATAAATGCGAGGAGGCATTTGTCAAGCTAACACAATGATTAACATCTGCCCCAATCTTGAAAGTGCCAGACATGGAAAAATACTTTTGTGTATGCACAAACACATCAGGCGAAGGATTATGAATGGTCTTAATGCAAGAAGGAGGAGTGTTTGCTTATGATTCACATAAGTGTAGGAGTCATGAAATAAATTATGGCACCCAAGCTCTAGTTCTAGCTACACCAGTAATCACTTTGACACTATGGAGACATTATTTAATGAGACCAATATAGTCTAAGGTCTGCTACCTGGGAGGACGCAAACACTATGTGTTGTGATTTTCCTTATTTATTTGATTAGGATTGATTAACTTAGACTCAACCTGAGAGTTTTGAACAATTATTCTTTTGAAGGCTAAATTATGTTTAGTTGAAACTATATTAATGTTTTGAAAGTGCATGATATGATGTGATGTGACATCATGTGATGAGGTGTTTATTGAGTCATGCACAAAAGTAACCAAATCTATGCAGATGGTATTAATAGCAATATCAATATGACTTTTGTGATTCCAAACAAATTTATGAAATTTCCTATTACTCTTGATGTGGATTTATTTTCTAGAGGACAATGATGAAATAATTAAATTGACTAAAATAGAGCCAATTTATTCAATGAAATCAAGGAATCTAATTTATTTGATGATGGATGGTATGTAGTAAATTGATGAATCATGACAATAATGTTGTTGAGAATTATGGGTTTGTTCTCTCTGTATGATATGTGTTTATGTATGATTAGGGTCCCCATTTGTCAAAAGATAGATGAAGGGACAAGATAACATGATATGGTCCCCTCATGCATTGAATCTCAATACTAGCCTATAAGTTATGTTCTTTCCATGTGACAAGTGTTTGTGTATGATTTAGGTCCCCATATGTTGAAACATTGATGAAGGGATGTGATAACATGAAGTGTTCCCCTCATGCCCCAAATTTCAATAATAACCTACAAATCATGTTACTATATTAGTGATACATGTTTTCCTTAGGGGCAGATGATGTCCCTGTATTATTGATAGATGCATGCATATGATGTTCATATCTTGGCGACATATGATGTTCTTATCTTGGTGATAGATACCTACCTTAGTGGAAGATGATATTATTGTCTTGGTGATAGATTCACTTTAGAAGATATGCTTATCTTAGCGATAGATGTTTGCTTGGGTGGCAAATGATATTCTTATTTTGGTGATTTATGCCTTTCTTGGTGGGTAGATGATATTCCTATCTTGGTGATAGATGTATGCCTTGGTGGTAGATGATGTTCCTGTCATGGTGGAAAATACTTGCCTTGGTTTTTTCTGATGATGAGTCATGGTATTGACTCAAAATGTCAAAAATTAAAAATGAATATTGTTGATGCTCCGAGATCTCAAAATCAAAATACCTGCCTTGGTTTTAGATGATATTATGGAATAATGAAGTGCATGATTAAGTTAACTTTGGGATGAACTTCACTAAAGTAGGGAATTATTTCTTGCCCCAAATCAATTAAATTAAGAAATTACATGAAAAATAAAGACATAGGGAAAGACAAATCACACATGGAAATACAAATAAAGAAAAAATATAATTAGGATGAGTGGATTCTTCAGATAGGATCCTTTATGATGGAAGGAATCTATATAAGGAAGGGGGAAGTAGAAGAGGGGCATATTTTTGGCGTGGAGGAAATACTTTGTATGGAAATAATAGATTGAGGTTTAGGGGTATCTGGTTGTTGAGATAAACTTATAGTAGGGAGGAGAGTTGTTCTCTATACCATCGTTGTGGAGTTCTTGTAGTGGCACGAAGGAGCGAGCCAAATTCTAGGCCTTTAGATAAAACATACACACCTTAGATTTCTTTTTTTTTTGAGTATTTATTCTTTTTTTAGGTCCCCATATGTTGAAATATTGATGAAGGGATGTGATAACATGAGATGGTCCCCTCATGCCCCAAATTTCAATAATAGCCTATAAATCATGTTCCTATATTGGTGATAGATGTTTTCCTCGGGGGTAGATGATGTCCTTGTATTATTGATAGATGCGTGTAGATGATGTTCATATCTTGGTGAAAAATGACGTTCCTATCTTGGTGATAGATACCTACCTTAGGGGAAGATGATATTATCGTCTTGGTGATATATTCCTATAGAATATATGCTTGTATTAGTGATAGATGTCTGCTTGGGTGGCAAATGATATTCCTATTTTGGTGATTTATGCCCACCTTGGTGGGTAGATGATATTCCTATCTTGGAGATAGATGCATGCCTTGGTGGTAGATGATGTTCCTGTCATGGTTGGTTTTCTTTATGATGAGTCATGGTATTGACTTGAAATGTCAAAACCTAAAAATGAATACCGTGGATGCTCCAAGATCTCAAAATA
>APFE030366852.1:0-37686 GCA_000404065.3 Pinus taeda
ATCTTTCTAACGAGCTATCATACGCGTCAAACGAGATCGTATGCCAAAGTTACGACCCCGGGAAATTGATGTACCAATTTACCCAAAACGGGGCCCACAATTTGGCGTTTCATCTTCTAAGGGTCGGTTTTGGAATATGAAGGGTTTTCCATTGTTTCTCAATAATAAATAGGCCTTCGAGCCTCATTGTAACACAAGTTCGGAACAGTTCAGAGACATGTATCCACACATCTCTTCTCAGAGATAAACTACCATCGTCCTAGCTGGTTTATTTCCAATTCTGGTTGTAAGCATATTTCGGTATTTTCCATTAATGAAATGAAGTGTTATTTCCGCTGCATCTCTTTATTTATGGTTATCGCATCTCTGTATTTATGGTTATCTCTGTAATCTATTGCGTTCCTGTTTAAATCTGGATCACACATAGAACATATCAAAATAATACAGAGATACTATCATTCAAGCCTTAAGATTTTGACCCATCAAAAGAACATATCATTCTCCTTGCGCTCAGGTTCCTTCTTCCTTCAGATCCAGATCTACACCATAACTGAATCACCATATTCCAGATCTAGCACATTATCAGATATTCAATTATTCAGATGGTCCCTTGCCAAATGATCTCCTTCCTCTTTTATAGCCTTAGTCCCTTCACAATACCATGGTCCAAAACCATAACAATTCAATACCATGGACTCAATACTTGGGATCAATACTTATGACGAGATACCATGGCCCAAAACCATAGGTTCAAATACCAAGGACTAAATACTACGGACCAGAAACAAGTTTTCCCACATGTACGCGGTTTTCCTTGCATGAAAGTGCGTGTATATGCATATGCATCTTGGTAATGTCCAATCCACGTGTATACACAGTTTCGTCAAAGTGAACCTACGTATATGTCTATTTCTTCTATCTGAGTGCCTGAACTGTGATCTGTCACTAAAGTGAGTTGCCATCAAGGACAATACTAGTGTCATAGCGCCAAACCTATGACATAGTGCCAGCATAAAATTTCTATAATATCCTATATGGCCCAATGTTGCGCCTCCAAATTAACAATAACAACTATATTTGTAGGGTCTACCATCAAATCTTCCTTTCAAACTACATGACCCAGCAATATTACATAGGTACACAGAAGATGCACTTTTCGATTTATTGAAATGCCAAGTGTCTGGATCATTCCAAATCTTCCTCCTGTAGACCCGTGTTAACGTTTCTACAAGACATGAACTCCGAATACCCTGCTTCATATAAATATTGTAGGAACCTCCCATTAATCCACCCTTCCCACAACTATCCTGGAGTAAATAGGATGCTTTTAATGGTGTGCAAGGCTTCATTTAGTCATTGGTCACTATCCCTAAATGAGAAACGGATGCTGAATTGTTTATCCATACCGTCCCAATCTCCGATTTGTCTTCGAAGCTCCTCTTGTAAATACCATTCTTAGGGAATTGTACCCCAGGTAATAATGAAAATCTGTACCCAAAATTCCTTTAGGACTCGCTCTTTTCTCCATCTCTCTGTGTAGTCCTCTAGATGTTTCCTAGAACCAAAGTCCCCCTTATACTTCACCATCTCCTGTGGGCGGTCTCATTCTTGTTTAAATCTTTCCCTCAAGTCCTGCTTTATTTTATCCCAGTCACAAATGGTGTTGCAATGTGATCCCCACCATCTTTCTGGGGTGTCTTGAAATGCCATGTCCAATAATGGGACCTTGTGGCTCTCTATTATAGTTCTACCAACCATATTCAAAAAATCATCTACTAATTCTATGCCATGGAAGGTTGGGTAATTACTTACCTCGGTTCCAATCTAGTAAACTGAACATATCTTGGCACAACATCTAGTATCAACCTCATATCATCCGTATTGCCAAGCATCCCAAGCACCTTCCGAGCTAACTTTTGAGCTCTGTATGCTTCTCCAACTGACTGATCCTCCTGTTGTGGGATTGATGAAGTCTTCTCTTTTTCCTACATTTAGCCTGTATAAATGATCTAGCATTCCAGGCTCATCTCGATCATATACAGGTTCAGTGAACCTTGGTCCCTGGTATGGATCTAGTGGTTGTATTACCTGCATCCCTTCTACTTCAAAAATCATCATCTCCTTTTTAGGGTTGATGATGGCATAGTTCTCATATGCCTAGTCAATACTAAGGAGTGTTGGGTAAGGGTCCTTATCACCCATTATATTTGTTACTTCAAATTAGACATGAGTTTTTGCCCTTGCTACATCTATCTCCACACTTTCTAGCCTCCCGATCAGTAAGATGTAGTATTGGTTTGCCATCCACAGTGAATTGGTGAATACTCCAGTTGCGACTTCCCCAGTGCTTCCGATGTTTTTCGAGGTAGGATATTATCATCTGATCCAAAATCTAGCATTGTATACTTAATCTAAAACCCTACAAATTAAGCATCGATCTAGAATTCTCTACTAGTCCTTTTCTTACTCCTTTGAATCCTCCTCATATGTCTTTCAAGCAGATTTGCTGATATTTCTTCTTCTCTCGCTTCTTCTTCTGGTAACAATTATTTTACATTCCCGCTGAACTCCCCTAGCATCTCTTAATTATCAAATATTTGTAGGAATATCCTACACCATTCTCCAATTGGTCGATAAATTGTCGTTGTGCCTGAGTCCTGCACCTTGTCCTTTTTAGCTTTTGTTAAGTTATCAAAAAACTTGGCTTCTTCTTGATAGTATCACCTTTGTTGAGTAGGATTTATGAGCACTTTGGGGATGCCACCCAAACAATTGAGGGCTAGTCTTTCACTCCCTGATCATCCCCTATCTTCTTACCCCCTCTAGTAACTATGTTTTATTGGTTGGTGGGATAATTTCAATAGTCTGTGGTTCTGCATTGATCAAGTTAGTTCTGCGCTACCTAGTCCTTTCTTCCCATCTTGCAATCAGCTCAGGGAAATATTATGTGGCATGTGAATTGACCCGACACTATGAGCTCCAAGATCTTCTCGGGAGTGGGTAGTCTCTGGAAACATGTCCCTCCTGATCGCTATTGTAGCACCTCACGAGTCCTCTATCCCCTGTTCTTCCTCCTCTCATACCTCCTACCTGTCCTCGTCGACCAGTTTAATTAATTCTTAATGTTGAATAGTCCAGTTGTTCTGCTAAGGCGTCTAACATATGACACTGGTTGGTATTGTGAGTCATTGATGCACATAGCTCACAGTAATTATTATTGGGCACATTAGAGTAATTCTGTAATATTTTACATAGTCACAGCAGATATCCATAGATTCTACAGACTTCGTAGTAGTCTTGTGAATTTCAGCACGAGAATGCTCCTAGTGATCCTACCGCCACAACACCTATTGTTGGTGGGCCCCCTCATGATTTTGAAAGCTCAGCTAAACTACTTGTTCCTCTCAGTCTTGGGAATTTAGTTGCTACATGGCCCTCTATTAGGTAGTGTGTACAACATACATTGGGTTTTCCTAGTCGAACCGACTGTAAGTCCTTTAACTTCTCTGTTAGATTGGAAATCTTATTTTGGTGGCCCATGATCGATGGATCCTGAGATCTCATTCCTCCTTAAAACTCATGGGGGTACCCTGTCACAGCCTCTATGTGCGTTGCTTGCTCCAAATCATATTGGAGGGTTTCTATCTTTTGTTTTGTCAGCGGTGCCCTAATAAGGGGTAGGAGCGCTTTAATGAACCAATCCCTCTGATGATTAGGATCTATTGTATAGCTTAACTTATCGATTGCATCTCTGAACCTCTGTATTAATTCTTAAGAAGTCTCTCCTTCCTTATGCTTGATCTCCCACAGTTTCGACAATCCGTGCTGATCTATTTGAGGTACTTTGAAGTCTTGCACAAATATCTTCTTAATGTCTTCCATAGAGGGATTACAATTCAACTCCACCCATTTGATAAACCACGTTAGAGCTTTCTCGCTCAGAGTAGTATGGAATTCAATCAGCGTCATGTTGTTTGATGTTTGGCGGGCTCTCCATATTTCTTCACATAGGTACCAATGTTGTTCCACATCTGCGTTCCCTCTACCAGTGAACTCTGGATATCTAGTAAAGGATATTTCCATGTTGGTTTGACTATGTGCTAGGAGCACAAATTATCGGGCTCTGGGTTGCTGAGAGCCTTGTGATGCCAAGTTACTAATATTGCTAGCCCCACTACTATTAGATGTTTCAAAAGTTGTCTTATATCTATTCTGCACACTGTGTATCACTTTAAGTAATTTAGCAACAAATTTACCAGAGCTATTGTAAACCACCAGGGGAAGGTTGGGGTGAACACTACTAGAGCTTTTGGGATATCGATGTCAAACTTTGTCTGACATATCATCCTCTGCAAACAATCACCTCATCACATCGCACATCTCATCTTCCATCTCTTCCTCAGAAATGCTATGATTTCTTCCTTCTTGTATATTTCCTGCAACCTGAGAGGGAGGGTTCCTGTCATTCTCCTGGCTCCCATCTGTCATGTCAACATCCATCTCTTCCTATGTGTCCTTTAAGATCTTATTTCTCTGTTTCAAACTCTTCGACACCGCTCCTACTTGGTGGGGTCCTACAAGTCTCTCTTTCAGCGCCTATACTGCTCTTCCCTGCCATTTTTCTGCTATTAATGCTCTCCTTTGTGCTTTAACATCTCTAGCTCTTCGTGATCCTTCTATATCCATTCCTTCAACAACATCCTAGTTCCACAAATGGTAGCATTCTCCACTTAGATCCTTCTCTTAGCACTCGGGTTTTACACTACTATACTCACTTCATGTAAAGGTATCAACCCTTCCTCCACCATCAACATATTAATCCAAAAGGGTACCACTTTCACTAGTTTTCCTCTCAACCTCGATCTGAATACCACATCTTCTTTCACGAAGGACTGGTAGCTCTCTGTTACAAACTTAAAAACGTACCCCTCTATGGTATTTTGTACCTATAAATATACTATTGTCGTTAGGTCACTATCCAAGCATTGGAGCATTGTGAGATCTATGGGGACCCAATCACGACATGTTGGTGTCAATTCTTCTGGCCAATTCTTCACTTTTACTCTCCTTAACTAGTTGTACAGCTCTTTTGAAATTTTACACAAGAAGATATCGTATTAATCACTCGCAACCTCCGAGTACAATATTTCTTCATCCATCTTAACAATAGATCGACTTCGAAGGGTAGCCTCTTCTCACACAAACCTATCCACTTGATTATCCGACTTGTCTGATATCTCCTTCTTCAATATCCTTGATACCATATTCTGGACTGCTTCTTGTGATTTCTGGTCTCGACAATAGAACCATTTGTTGGCACAAAAATGTCACCAGAGAACAAACCCTTGGTTCAGGCACAAGGGGCTAACAAGGATCCAGTGTAGTCTAGGCCAACACTAACATTTTCACCTTACTGAAGGGGTAAGGAGTCTCACTCGAGGTGTGTTGTGACCAAAACTAAGAAGCATTAGAGAGATATCATGGGAGATCCAGACATTAACTATCGACAACTTAAAGAGATCATTCATCACAATGTTATACTGCTACAATTACCATATTCATCCAGTAAAAGTCCATTAATTAAAATTTTGAGAAGGTCTATAAACTAGAATAATACACTTGACCATAACACCATTCAAACTATCTCATTCATTCATTAAAATCAACTTAAGGAAGATTCATTACAGTATACATTAGGCATAAATCCTTTGATTAGATACATAAAAAACCATAGACACAGGATTCCTCAGACCTTTGACCGAGTCTAGCTCTGGCCATTCTATAACTACTCAGGTCCTTGGGACCATGTTCTTCTACACTACTAACCTATGCTAGATACCAACCCCTCTCCCTCGCTTTCTTATGATTTTATATCTTCTTTCGTCGTTTTCACTACCAGTTCTATTCGACTATCCTTTCCCTCGGCTACTTTCTGCTCTCCTTCTTATTCACTCGATTTTTCCCATTTTCAACTGCCCATATACTGTATTTTCTTGGATCCATCCCCAAATGTCATCTCCAAAACTCAACCATTTCTCCCACCACTTATTCTTTGCCTTGATTCTCTCAAAACTTCAAAATTCAAAACGAAGCCCCCAATAGTGAATTGCATCCGCAAAGGCATCATTTAAGCATTTATTCCTATTACATAATATATTTATCAGTAATACTTCAACTATGGAAGTAGGACTATGATCATGACTCATGGCCATGCGAGCTACAGTAAACATTTGGATAGAATTCCATTAATGTTTGTGTTGAGTCATTAAAGAATCTTATTGGTTGCATGCTATGATTGATTCTTTTCTCCAAGTTGAAATTTCTACTTAAGGGTTGATTTGAAATATAAGTCTTGTAATTGAATGAAAAGGTCCACATCATGGATTTGGTAGAGCATAGAAGGAAATTTTAGTATTGTACCCATGGGTATGTGACAAAATCACACGTTCAATCCAATCCACACTTTCACAAATATAAAGGCACACAGTCTAATCAATGTTTTAGGAATGTAAATCTCACTTGTAAGAAAGTAAATTACTCTTGTAGGAAATCAAAACACACTAGAATCTAAAGGTTACTTGCTCAAGTATTAAAATGAACATACGATCCAATGAAACGAGAATTATTTCATCAAAACAAGATCTATTTTCTCAAATCGAGAACTCTAGCCAAAAAACATGAAAAACGATTCAAAGATGAAAAGTGTTGATGTTGCACCAACACTTTTTTTGGGTAGATTTTCAGCAATTTTTATCAATGGCAATAAAAACCAAATTATTTTACAGTGCAAAAAAATGAAAAACACATGCAATTGATGTTGCACCAACACCATTTCTTTTTGGGTAAATTTTCAACATTTTTTTAAAAATCGCAGTGAAAACACATTTTTTTTGGTAAATTTTCAACCTTCTTTTTTAAAAGAAATGAGTACATTTCACTAGGCACAATTGATAAACAACTGCCATTATTCCACCATTAGTAAAACTATTTTATCAATGCCATACAAGCCAACATGTCTCTAGAGACTTGAACCCAAGCTACTTGGGACACAAATTGTGAACCATACCACTTGAGCTAAGTTCCTTTGACAAATTTTCAACATTTTTAATAATGTTAGTAAGATCCAAATTCTTTTGCCTAAAAAACATGGAAAACACATGCAAATTGATGCTAGATCATTTTTTTTGGGGTAAACTTTCAACATTTTTAATAATGATAGTAAAAGACAATTTTTTTTGCACAAAAAGCATGAAAAAACACATGCAACTTTATACTGCATCAACATTTTTTTTGGTTAATTTTTTTTTTTAACAATAACATTAAATACTGAAATCTTTGTGCATTAAACATGAAAAAACAACTTGAAATAAAAAGTGTTCATATTAGCTAAAATTTCAACATTTTTAGGCAATGACATTAAAAATAAAATATCATGACTCCAAAAATTTTTAAAATTCCAATAGTTTTCAACAATATGTTGAAGATAAATATCAGTACTCTAAAAAACCTAAAAGCTCCAACAATTTTCAACCATGACATTAAAGATAAATATCATGACTAAAAAAAGTTAAAATGTTGACATTGTTTTAACCATGACATTAAATATATAATATCATGACTCATAAAAACCCTAAAATTTCAACATTTTTCAACCATGGAATTTAAAACAGATATTATGACTATAACGAACCTTAGATTCTCAACAAATTTCAAGTTCAAATATCATGATTAAATTAAATCTTAAAAATAAATATTTAAAGAAAAAATAAGTATACCAAATGTTAAACATACAATTCTTTTAAAATCTTAGCCTAAAAGAGTTTGGCATATTGCAATGAAAACTTGAAAACCAACCATCAAATTAACACATAGTGGCTTTGCTTGACTTATTGCAATGAAAACATAAAAATCAACCATAAAATTAACACATAAAAAAGCGTAATTGTAACGAAAACTAAAAAATCAACTCTCAACTAGACACATGTTGGGGTCAGGTTGCTAGTTGAACATTGAGAGTTACCCTTACAACAATAAATAAATTAATAAAATAAAATACAACCACAACAACAACAACAATAAAAAAATAAAACATAACATAAAAACATAATAAATAATAAATAAAATAAAATAAACTCAAACATTGAAAAAGCTTAAATTTAAAATTAAAATTGACCAAAAAAATCAAATATAAAAATAAATAAATAAATTGTAATTAAAAAATAGAGAGATGAAAAAAAAAACATAATTAAAAAAAAAAAAAAAAGATTCAAATATCTATTTAAAAAAAACATTAATTAAAAGAAGAAGAAGAAAAAAGCATTAAAAATATTAAATAAAATAATAGAAAAGCGCAAAAAATTATCTCCCATTCAAAAAAAAAAAAATTGAAAATTATGTCTCCCCTTAAAAAGAAAAAAAATTAAATAAAAGAAGGGAAAAAATAAAATATAAGTATATGTCCCCCATTTCAAAAATAATTAACAATTAAAAAGTATAAAATAACTAAATAAAAAAGAAAATGTCCTTAGCCCCTGGCTTGCCACCCCCACAATGCCTAAGTGTCCTGGGCTAAGGGCATGAGCAACCGTGCCTGCCGTGGCCCACTCGGGCATTGTGGGGCTGGCGACCAATTTTGGGTCTCAAATGTCATCCCCATAGCCCCGAAGGGGGCCCTACGAGGGGCTATGCCATTTAATTTTTTATTTTTTGTTTTATTTTTTTTTTTTAATTTTTTAAATGAGACATTTTTTTAAATGTATTTTTTGCGTTTTTTTGTTTTTTTAATGAGGTGACATTTTTTTTTTAATTTGCAAATGTTTTTTTTTTGCATTTTTTATATTTTATTTATTTAATTTATATTTTTTAATGTTCTTTTTAATATATATTTTTATTTTATTTATTCAGGTTTTTTTTGTTATTATATGTTTAAAAATTTGTGTTCTCTGATTTTCACTTTAATTTTTATGTTAATCATCATTTTTTCAAGAAAAATTGGTCATGTTATTATTTTTTGACATAAAATTCATAAAAATGTATTATTTTTTTTACTTTTTTCCCATAAAAATGATTTATTTAACATGTCATTTTTAGCAAAAAATTCTCAAAATGTGTATTTTTTGTCAAATGTTTAATTTTTTTTGTGACAATTATTTGATGTATACATTGAAATATATATATATATATATATAATATATATATATATAATCCTAACTTTATAATATTGACCTTTTTTTGAACTATGCAAAAAAATGAAGATTTAATTACAAAAAATATTGAAAAGGAAAACAAAAAACACAAACCTGAAAAACACTTATATCTTAGAGAAGAAGAAGAAGATGACTAGTTCAAAAATTGTTAAAAAATTAAAAAATAATTATCCACACTTAATACATTAGAAAATTTAAAGTGTCAAAAGTAAGCCCGCCAAAAGAGGCGTTGATGCTACATCATTGTTTTTCAAAATCAACATGAAAATCACTAACATTATAAAAAAATGTACATACTTGATAAATAAGAAAATTTAAAATGTCAAAAATATTATCCAAAAAAAAATAAGGTGTATCCTATATCTACACTTTTCAAAATCGAATTATTTTTTATACAAATGTGAGAACTCGATATAGTTCTCATTGGATTTTGTGTTAACGATCTTGGTTGTTGTAACTAATATGTAATGCACATGTATGATATGAAACACATTCAACCACAAACCATTTATTTAGGCTTGTTCATAAAGGAGATGTAACCATAAATTGAGCGCTTGATAAAATACCCAATCCAAACTATTTAAGACAATAAAACTATTATGATTTTGGAAACATAGTACATTTTAGTACTACAACATAGTTGCAACAACAAACTTAACTCACACGATGTTGTAAATCCTTCAAGAAATCAATTAGTGAGTAAATGAAGATGACATTAACACCTGAGTTGCAGCAATAAACCTACAATTCAAAGTTGCAACAATTAGTAATTCAAAGTTTCAACAATTAGTAATTCAAAGTTAAAGTAGAAATAAACAAAAATAGAAATTATAGCCATATCTATGTTGTGGATACAAACATTACCTAGCTAAGGTGGGGAACTTACCTCCTTAAACAACACACTAGTTAGAAAAAAATAAAATGTAAATGCTCAATGCACCATTACTCGAATCAAAACAAAAATTAAATTGTAAGAAATTTGGAAAATATAATAACTTTTCTTGTCTTTCAATTCTTAGTTTTTGGTTACCCAATTCATGGAGAGTAGATGGGTTTTATATAATATGTTTTCTATCTAAATTAATTAAAAAAGGTGGAAGGAAAACCATAACAGTTGGGTTCATCTTGTAACATTGATTTTCTAATAAAATGGAAAAAAAAAATGAGTGTGAATTGAATTGATTCAATTGTGTGATAGGTGGTGGCTGAATCATCCTCTTTTCTTGGTCATCCAATTATTCCTATTTTCTTCCTACATGAAAATTCATTCATTGGCTACATAACTAGTGGAAAAAAGACAGCTGAATGGTTCACTATGGCATTGACATAATAGGTGCAATGTTGCAAAATTATCGCTAGAGTTGCAACAATAGGAAAAATGGGGAATTACAACATTGTAACACTAGTAGGGATTGTACGAGTCACAACACTAGTAATCACAACACCAGAGTCACAACAACAATGATAGTGATACAAGTTTTCTATTGAAAAATTTGGTAGCTATCGTCAGTATTTTCATTGGAGAATTAATGGAGAAAATTCAAATTTTGTTGTTTGACCAAGTCATCCTAAAGTCAGCAAGTCAGCCCCACACATGGAAAAGGCCACCTCCTCAACCACATATAAATATGACTTCATTGGAGCTCATTTTGGAATCATCATCAGACATCATTCAATTTCAAAATCACAGAGACACATCCACACGTGTGAAGGAGTCAAAGGAGGGTTTTCTATCTATGTTGACCAACTTGTATTTTTTTGTTTGACTAGTGTTGACTTGAGCTAGACTTGCTTCTATTGACCGAGACTTTGACTATTATGAGAAGGTAAAATTTTCTTGAGCTTCGCTGACTCTTGGTAGACCGAGTTTCTATTTTTCTTAGGTCAGGATCGTAGGTTAAATCTTCCCCTTTGACTAACAACTGTAGGTGACTATTCAACAGAGGTTAACTGAATTTTGACCCTCTTGTTCTAAGCTTCCATAGGACGAAATTCACCTTATTGTTGCAAACTTTCCTTTGACTGAAGTTGAATTTTTTTTCTCTTTGTCTGTTTACTGTTTTGACTTGGTATTCATTGAGGTTATATTTATAATCTTGTTGGAATATTTTGACGTAATATTGATGAACTAAATTCTCTTACTCATAAGGAAAGATTGGTTGGGTTTTCCCCTTGTGGATTTTGCCTTGGTTTTTAGCCTAATTTCTAGTGTTTGTTGTCTCTTACTTACTATTTATTATGATCTGTATTGCTCTATTATAGAAAGTGAATTAAGCAAAGTCATTCAGTAGAAATCACATAAGAGAAACTAGTGAGTGTGGTTCATCATTAAACCACTTAATGATTGGAATAGTATAAGAATATGGATTGTATCATTGGAAGTAGTTATCAATTTTGAAAAACTATACTAGTCTTGACTGCACTATAAAATCAACATGGAATTAGAGTTTTGGTGAAGGAAAAGGGTTATGAGATCACCTTGAAGAGCATATTGAAGAAAATTGAGAAGCACTTTGAAGATTTTGGGATTCTACCTTCTATCTTTGATCAGCAATCTTCATCAATGAATGTCTTCATGAAGGAAAAAAAATCTTAAAGGAGCTACTAATTATAGGGCATGGAAGGCTAGGATTGACCTAGTACTCACAGGGCACAAGGTCTTAGGTATTGTTATAGGAAAATTTATAGAACTAGTTGATCAAATAGGAAAAGACAAATTTCAAGAAGATGTCATCTTGGAAAGATGAATCATTATAGAATTTCTTAAGGATAGTTTAATTCCCTATCTTGTTGATCATCAGTCTTCCAAGGCTATGTATGTTGCCATTTTTTGGTTGTACACTATCAACAAAATCAATATAAAGGGTCAAATTCACAAGATCAAGATGACAAAGAATGATACAGTGGCATCATAATTCGTTAAAATTTCACAAATAAGAGATCAATTCAAAACCATTGAAGAAGAAGTATCTAACAAAGAATTGGTAGTTGTAGCTTTGGGTGGTTTACCTAGATTGTGGGATTATTTTTCATCAAGAACAATCAAGACTCTATTATAGAGGATGTGAAGAACCTTTTGCAGCTAATTCAAGTAGTAACAAGAAAATAATCCCTAATATTGGAATATTTCAAAGAAGTTCTAGTAGAAGACAAAATTCAAGACCTGGTCCAAGAAGGGAATATGCTCCATAAACAGGACGACCTCCCCCCTCTTGAGATTGAGGATATAGAAAATATTTAACAAATGTTCAATGTTTTCATTTCCAAATATATGGTCACTATCAATATCATTGTCCTCAAAGGAATTAAATGGATTACTATAAAAGGAATGGAGATAAAAGGAGGAGAGAGAAGCATCATGTTTCTACTACTGATCTAATGAACCATCTCATAAGAGGAGGCACAAGAATAATGATTTTTATTCTAAGTACTCATTCTATTCTACCTCTATAGGTTCCAGTGTAGGTCATGATGAAATATGGTTGGCAAACAACAGTGCCTCTTGGAACATGATTAGAAGTTGTGTAATCCTCAGTGAATTGGTTGAAAAGAAGATAAGTCAAAGAGTTTAAATTGGAGACAATGGAAAATATGAAGTCAAAGGGATTGGATTTTCATACTGCCAATTGGAATTACGAGGTAATGTATCTATTAACAATATCTCATATGTTCTTGGTTTGAATAAGAAATTGTTGTCTATTTATTCTCTTCAAGACAATGGATATAAAATTTCTTACATGGATGGACACATTCTAGTATGGAAAAAGGATGCATCCTATGAATATGCTAAAGTCATTGGTGTACAAATTGGAGGTCTATATCATCTAGTTGGACATTTAATTCAAGCCGCGCTACTCAACACCTATGATCTTTGTGTATGACATTGAAGTTATGCTCATGTTCATTATAAAGCATTGTCTATAATGAAATATTTTGTCAATGGTGTACCAGAAATAAAATTTGATCATAATGGAGTTTCCATGGGATGTGCCTTGGAAAGAATGTTAAAGGAATATGTACTAGCAGTGACAGTAGATCCAAAGGAATATCATATCTTGTGCATTATGATGTTTGTGGGCATATGTCTGAGAAGACTTTGGGTGACAACGTGTATTATGTGATGATTTCTCTAGCAAAACATGGATTTATCTCTTAAATACCAAGTATCAAGTGTTTGAAAAGTTTCATGAATTCAAAACACAGGTTGAGAATGCTAAAATAAAAAGAATCAAAACTTTATGGTCTGATAATTGTGTAGAATATGTATCCAAGGAGTTGATTGACTTCTGGAAGGATGTTGGAATTAAGAGTGAGATGATAGTTCCCTACTATCCTCGACAAAATGGAACTATCGAAAGAAAGAATAGGAACATTATGGAAGCTACCAAGGCCATGCTTCATGATCATGGACTACTAGTGTTTTTGTGGGGAGAAGTTCCAATAACAACTACTTATGTTCAAAATAGGTTCCCACATCGAATATTGGACTATAAGACTCTTGAAGAAGTCTTCACACGTGAGAGACCAAATGTTTAGAATTTAAGTATATTTGGTTGTCCTATTTATGTTAATGTTCCCTAGGAGAAAAGAAAAAAATTGGAACCTTCTCAGGAGAAAGGGACTTTTGTTAGCTATAATGAGAATTCAAAAGCCTTCAGGGTTTATTTTCCAAGACAATGTTTTATTGAGGATTTTAGGGGTTTTATCTTTGATGAAAATTTTTCTTTCTAGAATTCCAAGGGTTCACACTTGGACTTTGATGACAAGATACATGTGGCTTCAAAGATTATGGAATCAAAAGAACTTGAACCTATGGATGAAGACCCTCACGAAGAATTTGATGATCATGATATTGTTAAATATCCCAAATCCATTGTACTTGAGACTAGAAAGATACCAACATGGATTAGAATAACTTTGAATGAATTTGAAGGACATGCTACACCTTGTGGGACCTTCATGGAAAGAAATAAGCTGAAGGATTACTTTTTTTATGTAGAAATGATGTGACAGCCATCATTGCTACATAAGAAGAAGCCATACACCTATGAAGAAGAAAACAAGGAACAAGTTTGGAAAGATGCTATGACTGAAGAATATCAATATATATTAAAGAATGATTTTTTAGAATTTGTGCCAAGACATGAAGGAAATTTTGTTTTCTCTTCTATGTAGATCTACAAAATCAAGCATGCTACTGATGGAAGTGTTGAAACAAGGAAAGATTTGCGGCTCGTGGATTATTCCAAAAATAGGTAGAGGACTATAAGGCATGTTTTCTCCTGTTACTAGTTATGCTTCTATTAGATTTTTCATTGCTCTTGCTTCTATTGAAGGTTGGAAATTACATCAAATGGAAGTCAAAATTAATTTTTTGAAAGGAGTTATTGAAGAGGATATCTATATTGAGCAACCTCAAGGATTTGAAGTCCATGATAAAGATACATGTATGTTTGAAAATTGAAGAAAGCCTTATATGGGTTGGAGTGTGCTTCTCTTGCATGGACTCCTATATTGATGGCTATATAGCAATGACTCTTGGCTTTAATAAGAGTGTAGTTGATCCAAAATTAAACTTTAACATTGTTGAGGGCAAGCCATTAATGTTGGTGTTGTATGTAGATGATTTGTTTCTAACAGGGGTTGAATTTCTGATTTCCCGGTGTAATAGGGAGTTGGTCTCTAAATTTGAGATGAAGGATCTTAGTCTCATGCAATACTGTTTGGGATTGGAAATTTTGAAAAATCTCAATGGAATATTTTTTGGCCAAGTTAGATACACTATAAATGTACTTTATATATTTGGCATGATGGACTGTAGGTCCATGGATACTTCGATGGTGACAAATTTGAAGAAGATACATGACTGTGACCCTGATTTGATTGATCCCTTGATGTATCACAAATTGATTGGCTCAATGAACTATCTTGTGAACACTAGGACTGACATTTTCTATGATGTGAGCATGTTGAACCAATTTTTGGATGACACCTGACATGTGCACTAGGTTTCAGTAAAACATATTTTGAGATATTTGCATGGTACCATTGAATATGGTTTGACATATGTTTCTAATGGAGAATGGAAGCTACATGGATTTACTGATATTGATTGGACTGGAAGCTATAATAATAGGAAGAGCACTTCTAGATCCTATTTTGGTTTGGGCTCCATTATGATTTCATGGCCTAGTATAAAGAAAAATTCAATCCCTTTCACTACAGTTGAAGATGAGTATATAGGTGCATGTTTAACTTGTTGTGAAGCTGTGTGGATTTGAAAATTATTTTTTGTTTTGTTTAATCAAGTGCGGGAATTGACCATTATATATTACAATAATCAAATTTGTGTGAATCTTTCTAAGAACCTAATATTTTATGACAAGTTGAAGCACATTAAAATCAAGTATCATTACATCCAGCATATCATCCATGGGAGAGCTGTGAGGATAAATTATGTCCCTAATGATGAGCTGGTTGTTGATGTGTTGACAAATTCATTGTCCCAAATGAAGTTTACATATTTCATAGAACAACTCGGATTTGTTGAGAACCCCTCTTTGAGAGAGAGGGAACATTGATTGTACAACATCATATTATGGACAATCTTAATTAAGATGCAACTAGGAGACCTATGGATTGATAAAGAATATTGTCACTCTCTTAGGTCAATTGACAGAGAGTCTAGTGAGTCTGGTCAGGGAGCTTGACTCTGAGGCATAAAGTGATCCCTTAGGTTTTTACTAGAAGACAATTTTGGTCTAGGACACTGATTTTGTGATCGCTCCCTTAGGTAGAGACTCAGAGACCTATGGATAGGTTAGATAGATTGATCTTCAATTTCCTCCCTTAGGATATCGGCTGAGGGACCTAATGATTTGTCAGGGAGATGTATCCTATGCATATGATTGGTTTGGACTCACTTATTGGCCCCACTACTATTGTGGGATGTGTTTCATGCTATGTATCTTTCCTACGATCTCTTCCTTAGGATGTGGGCCAGGAGACCTAAGGATTGGTTAGGGAGATTGATCTTACTAGAGAGAAAGACTTGTACCTTTTATCTCTCACTTAGGTTGTGGCTGAGGGACCTATGGATAGGTCAAGAACATTAATCTTGAGAGAGAATCAAAAGTACCTCCATAGCTAAGAGGAGCATTGAAAAATTTGGTAGACATGGTCAGTTTTTGATTGGAAAATTGATTGAGAAAATTCAAATTTTGTTGTTTGACCATGTTAGTCTAAAGTCAACAACTCAACCCCACATGTGGAAAAAACCACCTCCTCAACCAAATATAAAAATGACTTTGTTGAAGCTCATTTTGGCATCATCACCACACATCATTCGATCTAAAAATCACAGAGACACATCCACATGTGTGAAGGATTCAAAGGAGGATTTTCTATTCTATGTTGACCAACTCGTATTCTCATGTTTGAACAACATTGCCTTGGGATATACTTGCTTCTATTGAACAAGACATTGACTTATCTGAGAAGGGAAAATTTGATTGTGGTTCACTAACTCTTGGTAGAACAAGTTTCTATTCTATTTTTGGGATGTTGATCGCTAGTCAACTCTACCCTTTTGACTCAAAATTGTAGGTGACCATTTGACCGAGGTTGATAAATTTCAGCCCTCTTGTTTTGAGCTTCCATAGGTGGAAATTATGCCCTACTATTGTATACTTCACTTGGTATTTATTGAGGTCAGATTTGGAATCTTGTTGGAATATTTTGATTTACTATTTATAAACTAAATTCTCTCTCCTAAGGAAATATTGGTTGGGTTTTACCCTTGTGGGTTTTGCCATGGCTATGCCCTAACCTTTTGGTGTCTCTTGTATCTTTCTTACTATTTACAATGATCTCTATTGCTCTATTATAAAAAGTAAACAGTTGAAGTTTTTCTGGTGTAACTGCTTAATGATTGGAATACTATAAGAAGACAAATTGTATCACAGGAAGTAGTTATCAATTTTGAAAAACTATATTAGTATTGATTGCACTAGAAAATTAACAATTGCAGCTCTTTATAATTGCATCCAAAAGTTACAAAAAGAATGAAAAGGTGTATAAATAATGAAGAGTTGTAGCAAGTATGGTTATATATCAAAGTTGCAACAACTTTACTTTGCTAGAGCAAAGAGAGTTGCGATACTTGTAGGGATTTGCAATACCTACATGGAGTTGCAACAATTTAAATATGAAACTAGGTTTGGTCTTGATAATGTCTTATCCAATCTTGATTTTAAGTATTTGATGTGAAAATAAAAATAAAATTTATTATTATTATTTTATAGCATCAGTTTTATGCTCAAGGTCAATTTATTTATAGGTCAAGCACCCATTATGTGCTTTTAGTGTTTGTCATAAATTTAATAAGTTAAAAGATTCATTGCAATATATAAAATATCCCATTGGGAATATCATAACAAGTAAAAAGAATTTATTTGAGTCAAAATTATGTCAAAAGACCCTCCAAGATCAAGTTGGCCTACAAGATATCAAGTGAGCGTCTTGAACACAATTTGTACCCCTAGGAATCCTATATATATGAGGCCTTCGATCTCATTTGAACTACACATCCAAGACATGTGAAAGATCAAGATAAGAACTTTGATATTAACGAGAAGAAGTCCAAAAGGCAAGGGAAGCTCAAAACATAAGCTAGAATTGAAGTTTTGGGTCTTTCTTTCTCTCTTTCTAATGTGCAATGAAACTAGGAAGCTACATCAAAGTCAAAGCTTTGAAGTTGCATAAAGATCAAATTTGTGAAGTTGCATCAAGGACAAAGTTAGGAAGCTGTATCAAAGTCGAGGTTGTGAAGTTAAATTTAGAGGTAAAGCGACATCAAGGTTGAAACTGTGAAGTTGCATCAAAGTCGAAGTTGTGAAGCTGCATCAAATCGAACATATGAAGTTTCATCAAGGCCGAAGTTGTGAAGCTACATCAAGGTTGAAGTTGTGAAACTACATCAAGTTCGAAGTTGCTATGTCAAATTTACATAAATTATTGTTGGGGGTCGAAGTTGCTAGAAACGTTGTTGGAAGGTTGAAGGTTGTTATCGGAAGCTGTGTAAGGAAATCCAATCAAGAAGGAAGGTTGATTTGGTCTTGGAGGGGTCTCTATCTTAGTTCTAACGTCTTGGGATTAATCATTTGAAGATTCTATAAGAAGAGAAGAATTACTTGTGGGTTTTCCTCTCTAGGAGGGTTTTTTGCCTTGGTTAGCAACCTAGATCTTGTTTCCTTGTGTACTATTAATCTTCATGTTTTGGTAGTTGTTTGATGATAATAACAAAATTATAATAAGTGAATAAGAAGCTAGTAATAATGAAAAGTAAAAGAATATCACAAGTAATTATCAAGGTAAAAAGAAATCACCCTAACCTAGCTGCACTATATTTCTCAACAATAACCACTATTGAGACACCAACATTGAGTAATACCTGTGTAATCTTGTGTCCTATATGCCATTGTTAGTGCATAAACGAAATAATTTCCAAAAAATGCATAAAAATAAGAATTAAAATGACACATAGAAGGATATTTGTACCTTGACCACAAATCAATCAATATGGATGGAAAAGGCAATAAGAAAGAATGGAAAGTTTAAAATAAAAAGGTATTATGTACGTATTAAAAATATGTCAATTTGGGCAACTCTCACCATTCTCAAAGACCTTTTATCTCTCTGCAAATTAATAGATATAGTACTAAAGAACCATTTTGAGCCTAATTCCATGTCTACATGCCATTTCATTTTTCATCTAGTGTTCTTCCACTAGATTAGGGCCCTCTTGGTGGACCATATGCCCTTAAAATTCCTATGATTAAGTGATTCTACATGTATTGAATATATTCACCGACTTAGATGAAATTATTTCAGACCTTGGAGTTTTATCCACTTTAGGTGTGCATATGTTTGCACCTTTTGGAATTAGTCTCTCTCGACTATTCTTTGTGGCATCCTTGTCCCCTACTATGACACTATTGTTTCCTGGCCCTCACTCTCTTAATTGGTTTACTGTAGCCTTTCCTTTCTCACTATTCACTATCATTTAATTGTGAGAATTTCACCCATACCCATATAGAATGTTATATTTCTTCCTGTTTTGACCAATGTCTCAAGTAACAAACTCAACTCTAATAAATTGTCTCAATAAACCTTGACATTCTCAATGCATTAGAGGAAATTTCAGCCCAAAAGTTGACTCCTAAGGAAAAATTAAAAAATAACAATAGTTGAAATAATTTTGGTCTCTACACTTGAAATTTGAGTAAACATATAAGGAGATAAGCCAAAAATACAATTAAAAAAAAACAATTTTCTTATTTTCCCTCCAAAATATTTGCATGTGTTTCCTTTTAAATTTAAAGGATTTTGTTTTTTTTTTTGTTGTGGAAAAACTTGTGAACAGTTTTTGAAACCAACGTTTCGGACTAGCTTAGCAAGCATTATGATTCCACCATCACGCAGTTGGACAGCTTGAAAGCACAAGTTACAACTAATGTCGTGCAACCTGACAACATGACAATACAGTTTGAATTTAATATCATAGGGGATGGCAACGACTATACCACTCCCATCACACAAGGCGCTCTCTCTAGCAAAGAAAACAACACGCAGAAAGAAAGCAATAAACGTGATTACAAGAGCCATCACAGTTCGCATTGTGGTGGTACCAGCTCGCAATTGGACAACCATAAAGCGCAGATTGTAGTCACTGAAGATACACACACGCAATTAAACAACCTGACAGCGCAAGGGAAAACTAAATTGTAGAAGACAATACGCAGAAACAAGACATCGATGATATCCAACACCGTGCTCCCATCAGACAACACGCTCTCACCAATACGCAGATAGATGGCAATGATCACAGTTCTCTTGTTCAAAACCATACCACCATCACTACGTAGGTTGAAACCAACCATTCTTCTCACAATCTAGACCCTTGCAACCTTTCGGTGCAGGAAAATTCCAGCGACAACAAATCAATTAAAAACTGTACCACCATCACCACGCAGTTTGAAACCAACCATTCTTCTCACAATCGAGACCCTTGCAACCTTTTGGTGCAGGAAAAATCCGGCGACAACAAATCAATTAAAAACTCAACAGTTATCAACCTCTCAAATCTGGCATTAGATGACAACTTGAAAGCGCTACTAGAAAAAGGCCTTAATTTTGCTTTATCTCCAGCGAAAATACTTGTGAATGATATCATAAGTAACATTGAGGTCATCATTAGAAACACAAATCAAAATGTTGCAGAAGAAATAATACAGGATGTTGCCAGAATTCTCAGAAATGCCAGACCTCCTCCCAACAACATCTCCACAGAAGAATCCATAGCTTTAAAAAACATCAAGAAGAACAAGGACATCATAATTTTAAAAACAGACAAAGGAAATGCCACTGTTATTATGGATATGATAGATTATGATAATAAGATGGAAGAACACCTTAACAAAAGTGGCTGCTATAGAATTCTTAACAAGGACCCTAGCAACAAAATCCTTTGCCTAGTTAGTAACAAAATCAAAAACTCCTTTCCTGATTCTTCTATTAAGAACAGGTTAATACCCAATAACGCCATCATCCCTAGAATTCATGGTGTTCCCAAAATCCATAAATCTGGAATTCCTCTCAGACCCATTGTGAACACCATAGGATCACCCACTTACTGGTTGGCAAAATACCTTGCAAACAAGCGTAGACCTTTATCCGGTAACACTCCCTCTTACATCAAAGATTCCGCTTCTTTCATAGAATGGATTAAAAACCTAGAAATTAGTGACAATGATCTCCTAGTTAGCTTTGATGTAGTGTCTCTCTACACTATGATTCCAATAGATAAAGCCATAGAAGTATTGAAGAAAATTACAGACCATGAAACTGTAGAACTAGTAGGCATTTGCCTTAAATCTTAATACTTCAGTTTCAAAGGTAAAATCTATGAGCAAACTCATGGAGTTTTGATGGGTTCTCCTTTATCTCCACTGATTTCCAATTTATACATGGAACATTTTGAACAAATGGCCCTTAAATCTTTCCCCTTTACCCCTGATGAATGGAAAAAATATGTAGATGATATTTTCATGAAATAGAGACATGGTTTAGATCAACTTAATGAATTCTTATCCCACTTAAACAACCTCTCAGAACACATTAAATTCACTATTGGTATTGAAAAAGACAACCAGCTCCACTTCCTAGATGTCCTCCTTACCAAGAAAAATGGCAAACTAAGCCACCAAGTCTTCAAGAAACAAACTCACACTGACAAATACCTTCATTCAAATTCCCACCACCATCCGAAGCAAAAAGTCGGTGTCATCAAAACCCTAGCTACCAGAGCTTCGAGAATCTCTGACCCTGAACATTTAGAAGAACTTAACCATCTCTACAAGGTCTTTATAAACAATGGCTATCAAAAAAACATTATCCAAAAAATAATTGAAGAATCCACAACCAATACCCAAAAAAGAAAAACCCTAGAAAACCCTAGAATCTCCTTACCCTATATTAAAGGAACCACAGACAAAATCACGAGAATTCTCACCAAGCATAACATTATGGTTTCCTTCACACCCCCTAACACCATAAAAAAGATGCTAGATTCTACCAAGGACCTAATAGACCCAAAAAAATCACAAAGGAGTATACTCGGTTCCCTGCTCATGTGGCAAAATATATATAGGTGAAATAGGGAGATCCTTTGGCATTAGGCTAAAAGAACATATTAATGATATTTCAAGAAATAGGTCGGAAAAATGAGGTCTAGCTGAGCATGCATGTTCTTCCTCACACTATATTTGCATGGAACAAGCAAAATTAATTCACAAGGAAGACCATTATTTAAAAAGAAGGGTGAAAGAAGCAATTGAAATCGAAAAATCCTCCAACAACATGAATAGAGATGATGGACTAAAGTTAAGTAACAGCTGGAAACCCCTATTAAATAAAATAAAAAAGCAATAAACACAAATTTACACACATTCATTAAAAAAATAAAATAAATAAATAAATATTAATATTAATATATAAACAAAATTATCTAATTAATAAATAAATAAATATAACCTATCATAGCTAGCTCCCTATCTAACTCTCCTTTAAATAAAATTTAACAAGATCACATAATAAATAAGTTAACATAAAAATTCAAAACTAATCTTTAAAATTATATACATTCTTAGTAAAACAATTAACATATAGCTAAGGATCTTAAACAAGTAATAATAGATTTCAAAAAATAAAAATAAATAAATGAATGAATATATATATATATATCTATCTATCTATCTATCTATCTATCTTATATCTATATATATATATTATATATATATATATATATATATATATATATATATATATATATATATATATATATATATATATATATAGATATATATATATACAATATAAACTAAATCAATAAATATAAATAAATAATACTTATTTAAATAAATAATAAAAATAATTATTAATTAATTAATCATTTGTAAGCCAACTACAAAATAAGTCATCAAAATTTCTTTTTTTTTCAATAACTATTAATAAGCTCTGTAATTTCACGCTCTCTCTTCTCAAAATACAAATCTCATTGCCCTGATGATGGACTCACTAAGCTAGTCCGAAATGTTGGTTTCAAAAACTGTTCACAGATTTTTCCACAAAAATAAAAAATTCTAGCAACCTATATGGACTCTCTCCTTAAAGGATTTTGATTGGTTTATGTATTATGACATGGAATTACATGAAAATTTAATGGCCACTTTTAGGCTGAAAAATTCTTCTAATGCACACATTTAATTAATGCATTCAACTTCCAATCATGTGTTGGTAAGAATAAATTTGTTCTAGTGCAATTTGTTTTATAGGATAATGTAAATTCCACGATGTTGTGAAGCTTTAAGATCTTGAGAAGACATTATATATTGTAAATGAGAATATTTTTAACATAATCCATTTCTACATTAAAACAACTAAACTAATTTAAAATTACAATATGAAAACTATTATGTAACAAAATTTTGTTGAACCAAGAAAAATTAAAAATCATTATATTATTTATATGATATCTTTGTACACATACTCACATTTATAACTAGTGCAACCCTATAAACTAAATGGATGGTAAACATCGATAGACACCAATCCATGATAAGCATCAAAATACTTCATGATACATCTTACATTTGCTAAAATTAAAAAATCATAAAAATCAACTAGGTTATAACTTTATTTCGATATTTTTGTTTGTTAATTAATTACCTTCTATTATATCATACAATTGACCTACAAAGCTCAACAATTAGCCTTCTCATTGTCATGGCTTGTAGCAAGGGAAACCAAAGGAGAAAAAGTGGAGGCATCTTACCAATTTTTTGTCCAATAAAATAATCAAAATTGAAGCTATTGTCTAAGCTTTCTTACACCTTGAGACTTGTCTGGATACATAGTCAAACTTTTTATATATAATATGTTGGGTGAATCTAATCATCCATAGTTTTAGCTTATCTATGAAAATAAAACAAACTTACATATTGAAAAACATAAAACAAAAAGACTTGTGCATGTATCATTCAACTAGAGAAGTTAGTGGGGTTGGAACATATGCTCATGGGCTAGAGATGGACCCACTGTGAAGATATCCCTCAATATGGGTGACACATGAATCTAGGTTAACCAAAAAAGAGTGTTGGGGGCATTAAACCTGTTGGATTTCATTGAGGGAGGCTATAATCTTGTTTTTTAGCCCCAACCGATTTTTCATTTGCTAGTGAAGGGTGATAGAGTTAAAATATTGGCTTCTATGTTCCTTGATGTGGCTAGGGCCAAGGACCCAATAAACTAATTCAACTTGAATTTCAAATATTAAATATGCTTGAGGGTTAGTCATGGTTAAGGATTCCAATTGCTAAATTTCTTCTTGAACTTTAGATGGAGTGACACAGTGGTATATTTCGGCACTAGACTTGGCTTGAGACTGGGATCTAGGTCTTCGTGAGGAGCCACCACCCCAGACCTAAGCCTTGAATGCATTCTCTGATTTGGCATGGTAACCTGAGAAGGATATAAACCAATGTTTCAAAAATATAGAAAGCATTGAGATCCAATGCATGAGTAAGGGGTTAATGAGAATAGGGGAAAATGCTTTAAGGAGAGCAGAGCCCAAAGTAACTAGAGGGGTTGATTTTGAAACAAATCGACAGAGGAAATTAATGGGAGAGATACTTGGGAATGAAAGGGACATAGGGAGACCAGAAAAACCTGAAAAATGCTAGGGAAATATTCCTCAATGGAGCCACCTTACATACAATACTTTATGTTCCAATACATATAAATAAGAGAAATATATTAACTAAAGGTGTTTGCTACAATAATTTTTATCGAATTGCTAGTAGTGTGCATGCACAAGGCATTGTTTGTTAGCTTTTGTTGCCAACCGCACCACCGGAGAGCTCTCCTTCTCGACGCAGTCTTTCATGAGTCCATATTAGATCTTCAATTTATACTTCTTGTAGTGGAATGAGGGGAAATGACCATGCCATCACTTTCTTTAATGTTGTGAGAAGAACTGGGCTGGTAGGTCTTCTCCATTGGCTTTGAACTTTATTTCAAATTCTTATTATTAATAATTATAAAAAGAGTTAATGCATAAGTTAAATATATCTATAAATTTTAGAAAAAAATCAACCAAATTCTTAGTTTTGGAGATTCACCTTCACTTTAATATGGATATTCTTAATTTGCAAAGAGATTTTGTTAGAATACCATGACTTATCAATACCATATGCCCAAATATTCATGAATCATTTCATATGACACTTGTTCATATGATATTTTTTAATTAAGTAATTTAATTAAAAAAAGATAAAATAACATAACTACTTTGAAGATAAATATCAACCTTTGATTTGTGAACACTATTAAGAATATGCTAGAATATTTGATGGAAATTAAATCCTTACTATCCATCTAATAATTATTCATAATTAAGTTAAAAATTTTGGAAGCCCTATTCCAAAATACATTCATTGGCTTAATAAAAAAATATATTTTCTTTAAAAATATAATAATTGAGCCAAGAGGCTCTCTCTACAAACCAGTATGAGGGAGGTGTTTCACTTAATATTACATTTATTGAGCCCAAAGGGTCTCTACAACCTAATATGAGGGAGGAGTTGTCACTTAATATTACATTTAAAAACAATAAAAATACTACTTACATTAACAAATTAGGGAGGTGTTGTCATATAGGCCCTCAATTAAAAAAAAAAAATCAAGACATCCTTATCCACCTTAAGTTGAAATAAGAAGCCTTCAACAAATATGATTGTGTCAACATCCTAAATTGATCACTTAAATTAACAAATAAATTAATAAATTCAAATTGAGTAATAAGATCCTCCCAACACTATTTTCAAACTTGTAAAAGTCAAGAGATCTTCATCCACCTTAAGTTGAAATAAGAAACCTTCAGCAAATATGATTGTGTTAACATACTAAATTGATCACTTAAACTAACAAATAAATCAATAAATTCAAATTGAGTAAGAAGATACTCCCAACACTATTTTCAAACTTCAAATCTCCTATTTAAATAGTGACTTCCTTTACAATTTATATTCAAGCTTTTAATTCTACCACTTTTATTATGATTTTAAAATAAATATGCATCTACGTTGCTAATAAAAAAAAGTTATCAAATATTTTATTTAAATCATTTTTTTTTCAATAATCCAACCATATGTATTGTACTTTGGACTCTAAAACAACTTTGGCCATAAAAAAATTGATCTCTGCTCATATTTGATTAGTACCTAAAACAAATCTATACTAGTAATAAAAAAGTTATCAAATATTTTGATTAAATCAAATTTTTTTCATACCCTGTATTATACCATATAATTATTCATACTCTAATTGAAGAATCAAGACACATCTGATGCATGAATACCTGGTGTGATGGGTAAATTATATTGATCATATTCCTCAGTGTGCTCTCCCTTCTTCAGCAACTAGCTATACCCACCTATATAGAGCTTCATATATGCGGCATGAGAGCACATGGAAAATGAGCTAATTGCTTGACATTTTGACTATATCTATATTTCACCAAATTTATACAAAAACATTGTTTATGTTTCTCAATACTCCAAAAACAATATAACATTCACTAATTCAACAAATACGGTTAACGTCATCAATACCTAAAATGATTGATATGGTTACTGGTTTTAATGATTGATATGGTTACTGCTTGCTTAATGATGCAAGTTATCTGTGAATATATATACATGCCAACATGTAAGTAATTTTTATTATTTTTTATTGAATGCATAGTTTGTTCTCCAAATGTTTGAGAAGAATTACTAAGGCCACATCAGGTTGGTAGATTTGAAAGCTGACGCAAACCCTCGAACTGGTCATGCTTGAGACTTGCGATGTCCTGGTAATTCCAATTTATGGACCATCGAATTTCCAATTTATGGACAATTTCTCCTTCTGTACCCCATTCTCTCCATCTCTCCTTCTTTGTCTCTTTATCTCACCCCCAAACATACACACTCTCTTGCCACCTCTCCCTTGTGAGTATCTCTCTCTATCCACTTCTCACTCTCTATGTATTTCTTCTTCCCTCCCTCTCTCCCCCTCTAAATCCATCTCCCTATACCTCCCTCTCCCCTCCTCTCTCCCTCCTGCTCTCAAGTTCACTCTCTCAGACTTTGTTCGGTTGTGTTATATTCTTTCCACGACTACCTGATGCAGTGAACCGGGGGGTTAGAGGGGGGGCGGAGCCCCCCTTCGTTGTGCTGATTGCGCAATGGGGGGATCACAAGGGGGGTGACAGCCCCCCTTGTCTGGGGGGCTTGAGGGGGGTGGGTAGCCCCCCTCTACGGGGTTCGGGGTAATGCCCGTTGAAAAAAAAAATTGGACCCTATATTAGGTTGGGCGAACCTACCTATGTTTTTCAGTCCATGGTTTTGGACGCGATGGCTTTCGGTCCATGGTATTGGAGGCTTCAGCATGTATAAATATGTATTGTAACATTGAAAGGAACATAATGAAAAATCAAGTTGGTAGTCCTGGTTTTGGGATCGAGTGGGAAATCTCTGTGTATATGTGTTTTATGTGTTATGCTCTCGCATTTTTATTTTTCCTGTGATTTAGAATTCGTATGCAAGTAATTTTTGTACGAGGTTAAAACCTATAGACTTCCTCTCTCTCCCTTTCTCTCCTACCTCCCTCTCTCTTCCCCCGCCTCTCTCTCTCTCTCTCTCTCTCTCTCTCTCTCTCTCTCTATTTTCCTGAAAATCCTCTCTCTCGCCCCATCACTCACCTCCTCTCTCTCAAGTTATATCTCTCATTCTTCCTCTCTCTCCCTTTCTCTCCTATCTCCGTCTCTCTTCCCCCAATACACACTCTCTCTCTCTCTCTATCTCTATCTCTCTTTTCCCTCCAATCCTCTCTCTTCCCCATCACTCTCTCTCTCTCTCTCTTCCTCCCCCATCACTCTCCTCCTCTCTCTCAAGTTCTATCTCTCATTATTCCTCTCTCTCCCTTCCTCTCTTACCTTCCTCTCTCTTCCCCCATTACTCTCTCTATCTCTCTCTCTTTTCCCTCCAATCCTCTCTCTTCTCCATCACTCTCTCTCTCTCTCCCTTTATCTCCTACCTTCCTCTATCTTCCCCCATCTCTCTCACACACACACACACACTCTCTCTCTCTACCCTCTAATCCTCTCACTATCTCCCTCCCTCTCTCCTTCTCTCTCTTCCCCCTCTATCTTTGTGTCTCCCTCTCCCTCTCTTACCCTTCTCTACCTCTCTCACTCCTCTGCCTCTCTCTCTCTTCATTCCTCCTCTCCCCTCTCCTTCACTTTATCTACATCTCTCCCTTGTCACTCCCCCTATGTATCCACCTCTATCACTCTATGCCTTTGTTCTTCGTTCCCACATATATCTAGGGCTAATATATATATCATGATATATTATAATAAAAAAAATAATATTTTGATTAACCAAAGTTATTAAATTAATAATATTAATATTATAATATACTAATATGAATATTATATTTAATAATCATAACAATAGTAATCTTTTAATATTAATATTAGGGTTAGTAATATTTGTTTTGCATGGTATAAATAATAATTTGGCCCATGGTATTTAGCCCATAGGCTTCACCTAAATAAAACCTCTTTTTTGAGTGTTAGTAAGTATAAAGAGGTTTAAGAAGTAAATATAAAATAGGTTTTATTTATTTACCATACCTCTAGTTTATTTATAGTTTTATTTATTTATCATATCTCTTTTATTTACAATGGTATTTGGCCCATAGGCTTGGTATATAAATAGATATTGATTTCTAATGCTATTCAATATATTTTTATTTATTTACCATACCTCTAGTTTATTTGCATTTTTATTTATTTACCATACTTAGGATTAAATATAAAAAAAATGTTTTATTTATTTACCATACCTCTAGTTTACTTATATTTTCATTTATTTGCCATACCTCTTTTTGAGTGTTAGTAAACCTCTTTATATTTTAAATTTATATTGTCTTTATGACGATGATGATGATGATGATGATGACGATGGTGGTTAACATCGGGTGAAACCAAACTTGGTCTATGAGACCTAAAGAAACAAATTATTTATTTTGATTTAAGATTTTATTCCTATTCTCAAAAAGCTTGGAGAGAAGCCTCCCCAGCTCACTATAATTTTGACATTGTAATAATAATAATTACATTGAATTTTAATTAGAAGTGACATTAGATTAAAAATGTTAAATGTTAAACATTAAGTTTATGTTTACATTAAGTAAACATGTTTATGCGTTTACTTCTTTACATTTTTACATGAAATCTACCCCATAGGTTATAGAGCAACACAATAAGAATGAGAGTGGTAGAATTTACATTTTTACATGAAATATACTTACATTTTTACATGAAATCTATCCCATACTAGGATGTAGAGTGGTAGAATTAAAAAGTTAAATATAAACAAAGTAACTAAGGTCACTATTTATTTAAATAGGAAATTTTAGGTTTGACAATTGCATTTGGAGCCCTTTTTTATTCACTTTGAATTTATTAATTTAAGTAATCAATTTAACATGTTAACACAATCATATCGAATCTACATAATAATTGTGATCAACAATCAATGAGTAATGATCTCTAAAACGTCTCTATAGAATCATCTTTAGGTGTATATATTGATTAATTAAACAATAATAAATCATTAAATTGATAGAAAATGTATTTTCTTTATGTGAAAGATGGAATTCATTACAAGTATGATCTTGTGTAAATAATGTTAACATTTTACCAAGCTACCAAAGAAGTGTTCCATCTCCATCTTATCCATTTCAAATTAATACAATAAAGTTAATAAGAAGATTAAATAATATTAATAAGAATATGATAATAAGGGGAAAGAAAGAATTTTTACTTAACAACTCTTCAACTCAATATAAGGAAGATGTATGTAATGTAAGTAAGTTAGTAGTTTAGTAAAATATTAACTTTATTTATATAAAGATCATACTTATAAAGTTTCTATTTTGATATAAAGAAAACTGTTTTCTAATTAATTTAACCACTTATGATTGTTATCATAATCAATATATACACCTAAAAATGATTATATAAAAATGTCATAGAAAATTAGTTATAAAAAATGCTTATTATGTTTATTCAATATAATTATGTTAAAATGTTAAATTGTTCACTTAAACTAACAAATAAAATTGATTAAATTAAATAATAAAACCCTACAAACACTATTTTCAAACCCATCTGGTTTATATTCAATCTTTTAATTCTATTACTTTTATTATCATTTCAAAATAAATATTTTAATAAAAAATTATCAAATATTTTAATTAAATCATTTTTTTCCCTCAATCATCCCAACCATACAATGCATTAAATATATTTTTTTCATAATCTAATCATATACGATATAAATGTTCATACCTTGAATCAAAAAGCATCTGGTCATGAATACCTTCCACTTGATGGGTAAATCCCAACCATACAATGCATTAGATCATTTTTTTTTCATGATCTAATCATACCATAGAGATGTTCATACTCTAATAGAATGCAGAAGCATCTGACCATGAATACCCAGTGGACATTCCACGTGATGGGTCTAACTGAATCGAGAAGCATCTGATCATGAATACATGGTGGACATTCCACCTGATGGGTAAATCATGTTATATTGATCACAGGAAAATAGAAGCTAGTTTGATGTTGACAAGCTAGTTTAAAAATAAAAGCCAGTTGCTTGATTGCTCGACATTTTGACCGTATCCTTCTTTCACCAAATTTATATAACCGAATCAACCAAATTTATATAACCGAATCAACAAGTAAGGTTAACATCATCAATATCTAAAACGACTTGCTCAATGATGCAAGTTATCTTTGAATATATATACACCATCTTTAAGCATAGTCTGGCTCCAAATGTTTCTCGTGTGATATCATTTGCTAGAGATTTGGAAAAAAGTGATTAGAGTGACAGGTGACATCTTTTGGAGAGAGTTTGCAAAATTAAAAAGGCTGAGTTTTAGTTAAAGGGAAGTAAAGTTGTAATTATAGTTATATAATTTTAATTTGAATTCATATTTGGATTAAACAAAAAAATTGAATTTATTCATTTTAAAAATTGAATTTATTCATTTTATTTATTTTTTAAAATTTTTAAAAATAATAAAAGTCAAAATGCATTAAATTTATTAGTATGGCAGTTAGAAAATTGTTAGTAAAATTTAATAATTTGAATAAAAAGCTTGAAACAATATAAAAAATTACATCTTAAATACCAAAGAATTAATGACTCAATCAGTATTTCTATCCAATCCAAATCAATCAATATTGCTATCACTATAAGAATTCATTATCATTATAAGAATTCATTTCTCAATCACTATTCCTATCAAATCTAAAATTATTTAACCATAACCATCCAGTGTAAATTTAAATTTATTTAACAATAAATGTATGTGCAGATTATCCTCTGCAACCCAAATTACTCACTATTCCTATATTCCTATCAATATCATAATTAACTCAGTTACTATTCCTATCCAATCAAAATTTATTTAACAATTCTTATTCATCCAAATTTATTTAACTATAAAAATACTTGCAAATCATCCTTCACAGAAAACTATAGAAAATAAACCTCTCTAATTGAATTCCACTATCAATTATCCTCTATTTTGGCGTGAACCCTAATTGCTATATTTGAACAAAGTAATTGTTATCCTCAAAAAAATTACTAAGGTCACATCAGCTGATTCAAACCCAACCATTCCTATTCCATCCAAATTTATTTAACTAGCAAATCCTCCTTCACTGTGAAGCACAGAAAATAAACCTCTCTAGTTGAATTCCACTATCAATTATTCTCCTTTTTGGGGTGAATCCTAATTGCTATATTTGAACAAAGTAATTGTTATCCTCCCAAAGAATTACTAAGGCCACATCAGCTGAGTCAAACCCTCGAACTGGTGTTTGAGAAGAATTACTAAGGCCACATCAGGTTCGAAGATTCGAAAGCTGATGCAAACCCTCGAACTGGTGTTTGAGACGTGCGACGTCCTGGTAATTCCAATTTATGGACGATCGAATTTCCCGTAGAGTTGAATATCGACATATTTAATCCGCAATCAACTACCACGATAAACCCACTGCTGTTCACGGTCACCAAAGGAAATGACGGAAAGTATAGTTTTGACAAAGCACTGACGCGAAAATCACACCATATTTCATATTCTCCCGCTTCATTCAACTTCCACATGCGAATAAAATCAGCATCCCGTCGATCCACTAGCATGAAATGCCCATCATATTCAGCAAAATCTCCTGGATAAATCATGCGCCATCCCTGGGGCAGTGGGATTTCTGTCCAGACTCCGTCAGCAATATTAAAGACTGCGATGAAGATGCGGGAATCTAGCGTGACAGCAGCCCAGTAAAATTTTCCTTGACAGAAAATACCCTTACCAAAAGGACAGATATGATCTGGGACCATGGTGGAATGTTGAGTCCACGCGTTGGATTCTGAATCATAAATCCACATCTCCATCATTCTTCTATTAACACCTTCACCTTTTTGCAATTCGTGGTTTAACGAAGAACAACCTAGAAGGACAGTGCAACGCCTTGTGGAACAGTCGAAAACCATTCCATTGAAGTTGAAATAGTGGTAGGCAGGTATAGGAGGACGAGGTAGGCGTCTCCAATTCTTGGTACCAGGAATTCCTATGGAAAGAGCGAACCGATCCCCTCTTTCATGACAACACACGATGCTCTTGCAACTATTCAAAACGATGCAATTGAGCAAAGGCACTTTGTAAATGTGTGAACCAGTACTGCATCCTTCTATAACCCAAAATTCCACGTCATCTCTGGTATCCCAATGGATCTGAATCAGAAACCCCGGGGTGCAACAAAGCGACCATTTTGGAACAAGCCCTTCTAAGGCATCACGAGAAGACAGTAGATCTTTCCACTGTTTGCACACAGCCCTCATTTTGCCCAGAACCCTAACGGGAAGCTTCGCTAAAATCATATGCAACAACACCTCTGGGAGCCTTGGCCAGATTTCTGCTTCCATGGTTAAAATATTTCTCTCCTGCGAAAAAAAAATCTCAGGCCCTTCCCAGCTCTACACCCAAAAAAATAAATCAAATAAATCTCAGACCCTTCACAGCTCTCCGCGAAAAAAATAAATCTCAGACCCTCCACAGCTCTCCTCAGTGCGCTCCACATTCAGGATCCAGCCCTCCCGCACGGGTTATATAAAACCATACAAGTCCACAAAACGATCCCTTCATATAACGGTCTGCCCGCTCTTTACGGCATAAATTATAAAAAGTAATCTAGCTTTATTTGTTTGGTGAAATAATTTTTGAAATGTGAGCTGGATTTCTGGTCCTTTCCCATTGTTTATATAATAATTTTTGAAGTGTGAGCTGGATTTCTGGTCTTTTCCCATTGTTTATAATATATATAAATAAATAAAGTAATTTTCATAGTAATGGATAATTGGATTGGTTTTTTATTAATTTTACACGGATTCCAATTATTATTTATTATTATTATAATATGAGATAAACTGCACACCTTAGTATGCCAGCACTTTGACACCAATTCTAAGTGTTTTTATTATAATTTTAGGTAAGATGCCCATGTCCATGTCCATGCCCCTAAGTAATAGGGAATTTGAATATGTCACTTTGTATTCATATTTGATTTTTTTTTAAATGAAGTTATTAAGTGAGCCTTTTTTATGAAGTTATTAAGTGAGCTTTTCGAAAGGTAATTTTTTCAAAGTTATAGATTTTTTAAAATTATATAAAAATATAAGTGTAGTTATATAAATTAAAGGTATAATTTTATTTATTTTTTCAATGTAGTTTTTTTAATTAGTTTTAACTAAAATTTGGTAGATATTTTTAAAAAATTGAGTTTAAAATGTTTAATTTACAAAATTGGAGTGCCTTAGTGGGTTTCCAAGGTGTTGAATTTAATTAAGCATTCAAAAATGTATATTAAAAACCAAAAAATCACAATCTTGTTTGAAATTGTATTGCTCTATTCCCTTGAAAATGACTATTTTGTCTATAACTTAGACTAGGCCTAAATTAAATAGTTGGTTTTTAATTATGGAGATTCACCCTCCACTTTACTATGAAATTTGTTAACTTATCAATAGATTTTCTTACAATACCATGGACCAATACCATAACTTATGAACGCTACATGTCCATAAAACCATAGCTCATTTTACAATCAAAATGTTCTATATAAATTTTATTTTAATTTAATTTTACAACCTTTTTTTTATTTATGTATTCAAACTTGTGATCCAAAAATTTCTCTTATGTGATTTTTATGGAAAGACTTTGCTTAACCTTTTTATAATTACATTGAAACACAAAATAAAATATTATTTTTGAGTTAAATCTCAACCATTTAGCCTGGTAAAATATTTCTATTCTATGGAATGTCCGTAGAACTTAAATTTGTACCATCTATCTATTAATTATTTATAATTAAATTAAAATTTAATAATCAATATTCCAAAATAGATGTGCTTAGATATATAATTATTTTATTGAATACCAAGTCTCTTCCAAATAAATCACATCAAATTTTTAGGATAACGGTTTAGAACCACTTAAAATAAAACTAAATAATTCAAAATAAATAATTATAATTATAATTAATAATAAAATCAATCTAGATCCATCTTAACTTGTGAGAGATCAAATCCCCTGAGCTGTAGACATCTTCTAGAGTGAAAAAGGATTTGATCCCTCAATAACACATAACCAAAAACCATAACTCATTTCAAAATAATTTTTTTAATAGATATGATTTCTTATTTAATTTTATAACATTTTTTAAATTAAAAATTAACACTTACAATAAACATACAATATAACAAGATTCTTACCTATGGATATTTATCCCCATTTTACCATATATATTATTAACTTTTAAATAAGATTTGTCAAGATACCATCCGTCAATACCATGGCTTATCAATATCACTTGCTTAAAAACCATAACTATTTCAAAATCAAAATTTATAAATATTTATTTTATACCATTTTTTAAAAATAAATCTAAAAGTAAATTTTTTTGGGAAAATGTTGTATGGGGGGGAAATGTTCATGTTTGGCTCAATGAAAAAAAATGAAAGGTTAAAAGTATTGCTGGATAAAATAAAAAATAATAAAAATATAACGATAATTATCAAGAAAACATACATTTTGACCAAGTCAAATTACATAAAATTAAAAACAAATAAAATAAAATAAAAGTATAAAATATAAAATTGATAATTATAATTATAAGCCCGAGAACCAACCTATTGGCATTGCTAAGGCATTTGTGTGGTTAATTCAATCCTTGTCGAACTTGTGTGTTGTGGTTGGGGGCAATGCATTTCCACCTAGAGGTTATAGTAGTAGTGGATGGGTATCAACACATGACACACCTAGAATTTTATAGTAGTAGTTGATGGTGTCAACCCGTGACACATCTAGAGGTTATAATAGTAGTTGATGAGTATCAACCCTTGACACACTAGTACTCAAACTCTCATGTCACACCTAGAGGTTATAATAGTAGTTGATGAGTATCAACCCTTGACACACTAGTACTCAAACTATCATGTTACAGATTCCACCAACATTTATAAAAGAATATTTAAAATAATTAAATTATAATTATAATTATAATTAATTATAATAAATAATAAAACCAACTTGGATCCATCTTAATTCCCACTACTAACTATCTAAGAGGGACCAAATATTTTGAGATGCAAACCTCTTTTAGAGTGAAAAGACATTTGATCCCTCTTAGCACTTGATAGATATAGAGTTAAGATAGATCTAAGATGATATAAAAGTATTTCATGTTTTTCATGACAAAATTCTAATCATAAAAAAAACCTAACCATTCATCATTTAAAAAATTCTAAAACCATCTTAAGGTAAAATATTAATTAAAACATCACTAAAAACTAAGAGAATATCAATTCCATGACTTATGAAAGTATTAAGTAATTAGTCTCTTAAGGGACTTATTAATTTCCTAAGTGCCTTCTTACCTCTCAAAGATATTTTTGGAGAGTTTAATTGGATTCCATGCACGTTTCCTTGTAAACATGAGAAAATATACATTAAGAAAATAAAGCTCAAAGGTTTGTTCTTGGAGACTTTAATTGGATTCCAAGCACTTTTCCTTGTAAACATGAGAAAATGTACATTGAGAAAATAAAGCTCGAAGGGTTGTTCTTATATCATAGAATAGTGGCTCGGGAATGGAGTTCCTTATCATATATTCACCTTTTAACCATTTCAAAATCTCATTAATTAAATATAAAGTGAAGCATATAAAAATAATATTAAGGATGGAGGGAGAAGTCAAAGTGGAAAATGGTAAAATTAAGATAGTTACAAAATTTAAAAGAAGAAAAAGTGCGCGAGAATAAGATTATGAAAGGGATATGTGTAATAAAAAAGGGGGTGGGTTTGTAATATAGATAAATAAAGGGGAAGGGGAGATGATAGTTTATATATATAAAGGATTAAGAATGAGTTTATAAAGAATTTAATGGAAAAAATCGATGACAATTTTTAGGTCCAGAAAAGAATTACGTGGAATTATTAGGTTTAAAGAGTACATTTCGTCAAGACATAAAATTACAAGGGAAAAAGGTAAAATATTCAAAAATTTGGGTAGAAGAGGAAGATTAAAATATACATAAGAATAAGTAAGTGAAGAAATGGAAAAGGAAAAAGTAGGAACATGAGTAAGTGGTGCTACTAAACAAGAAAAAGAAACCCCCAAAAAGTGAAGAAAGTTGAGGAGGATACCACAAAGGAGTTTCAAAAGTAAGATAAATGGGAAACATTTAGAAACATGATGCAAAAAAGGTAGGAATTATGATGGTTCTCTATGGCTATATAGATGATTAATAATGTATGTCTATAGTTAGTTAAATTTATATCCATCTTTAGTATTGATATTGTTAGATCTATTCTTAATTTCCACTACCGCCTTCATAAATTTGAGTAATGTTGTGTTCTAACCAATATTCTACTTTTTTTCAAAAAAAATATGGGGTTTAATTTGTTTGGAATGCTTCACAATGGTATATTTGGGGGTTTAATTGTAGCTTGTGTCAATAACATTCTCTTTTGGCTTAGTGTTTATGGAATAACATGTTTGGTTAATGTACATGATTTATATATTTTGGGGCTTTGTATCAAAACCTTATATAAAGGTCCCATGAAGGTCAGTCACGGAGTTATGTAGAAACCACAAGAATAAGGTATTTTCATTGCAACAATGACCCTCCAAGATTTTTGCTTCTTCAATTTTGGAGCTTACATATGTTTCATGAGTTATGGTTTCAAGATATCTTGTGTTGTCTAGTTATTTGTTCATGTTTCCTAAGTGAAAACTATCCTTTCAACATCACTAAGTGTTGTTCTTCCTCCTAGGTCAAATTTTCGTAAGTGTCATCTCCTTATCTTTGGAACTCCATGTGTCATCTTTCTAAAGATACGAAAACCACTAGATTTTTTTGACTTAGCGTTAACTTTCTTCACTTGACATGCTTACCACACAAAAGTAAGAAATAACAACTTTTTCTCTTAGAGAAATCACACTTTCTAAATCTAGTGATCACACATGCATTGTTAGAAGAAACTTCACCATCTTGAGCTTGAGCAAACTTCTCTCTCACAGTTGGTCGCACTTCTCTCATTGTTGGGTGCACTTTTGTCCTATAATGAGTGTGCAATCCCTATTCATATTATTTGTTCACTTCTTGTTTTTAGTTAGTCTTCCCCTCTGTTTCTCATACATGCACCCTTCCTTGCTTGCATGCAGAGTGCACTC
>APFE030366867.1:2043-17140 GCA_000404065.3 Pinus taeda
GTAAAGGTGGACACTTTGAAGAATACTATAGATGCATTGACAAAATCTATGAGCTCTAAGAAGTTCTCTTGGTGTAGAGAAGAAATGGGCATTGTAGGGCTAGATAAATGACTAAGCTCTCTTGTGGCCCCCTGTGGAAAGAAAAATGTTGGCTTGTGTTATATTCTTTCCACGACTAGCCCACATAGTTAACCAGATGGTTAGTAGGGGATAGAGCCCCTCCTTCATTGCACCGATTGTGCAGCGAGGGGGTCACAAGGGGTTTGAGGGGTTCTGATTAGCCCCCTCTATGGGGTTCGGGACAACGCCCCAGAAAATTTTGTTTTTTGGACCTTATATTAGGTTGGGTGGACCTACCTATAGTTTTGTGCATGATTTACTTACATGGTTTTGGATGCGACGGTTTTCGGTCCATGGTTTTGGATGCGATAGTTTTCAGTCCATGGTATTGGATGCTTCGGCATGTATAAATATGTATTGTAACATTGAAAGGAACATAATGAAAAATCAAGATGGTAGTCCCAGTTTTGGGATCCAGGGGAAAATCTCTGTGTATATGTGTTTTATGTGTTATGATATCACATTTTTATTTTCTGTGTTTTAGAATTCATATGCAGGTAATTTCTGTACGAGGTTAAAACCTACACTTCTTAACTTAGATTATGAGAGCTCAAGTTGAGTTGGTTGGGAATTTTACGTTTGTCCCACACAACTTCATGTCCAGGTTCAAATTGTTTTAACAAGAAATGTTCACGAATTAGCTGCCCAATTTAATTTCATTTCTCTCTTTGGAACACGGTACTAGGTTAGACATCTATTTGTCTCTCTACATGTAGAATTCATTGTTCTCATGAATAAATGCACTACCTTAATATCCTTCCCGGTTGGCCGTCGATTTCCTGTAAATAGAAAGTGTGGATGTAGTCTTAAAGTTTAAGTTCACAAGGAATTGGTGTGCATTCTAGTCAAGTTGTTCTCACATTTGAGGCAATAAGAAAGATAGTAAGCATCTATTTAATGTTTCAAAAAATTCAGTGATGATCCAAAATATTTTTCACCATGAGTCATTAATGAACTTTCATTTTACATTGCACCATTTGGCTATGTATTTCCACAAGTACTTGCCATATTTTTTGGAAGTGTGAGAGTGCATGACCATATTATGGCTTCCACAAATTGAAAGAGGGAACAATACAACCCTTGGACCGCAAAATATAGCCTTACATGTAAATTCCATTGTGAGATTGCAGCCTTGTCGAGATTCTCTAGCATGATAGACTTCAATGCTATAGAGTTCTCCCTTATTAGTATTGTGACGATGGTTTATGAGAATGGATGACTCAACAAAGGGCAAGAGAGGGTCACAATTATGACTAGGCCTATGAAACACCCACATGGTGGCCTCACTTTGAGATTATATGGGACCCTGGAGCTACAAGGCTGAGCAATTGGGTAAAAAATTGGGGAGAGTGGGTTCCCACAAGGGAAGATCACCCAAATCTTCTATTGCACCTCCGTTTGGCAGCAAGCATTTAACTTCTTAAGGACATGTTGAGATGGGAAAAAACTTCACTTGGGTTCCTATTTGACTGAAAGGAGATGGTTGTGATTGAATTGTAGTGAAGGGGGATCTATTCCATAAGACTTGAGTTGTACCTCTAGGAGTTCACTCTTGGGGTACCAAGGATCGCTTTCTCAATGAGGCAAATTTTTGACGACTTGACAGATGCTTAACAGTATCAAGGTACTCTCCTTTTCAGTAGTATGTGGGAGGTCTCTTGCACCCATACATTTTTGGATTATGCGTGGAGCGAGGGGTGCTTCACATTGATCACGATGACTTGGGATCCTAGTATCAAGGGATTCAATTATGACAAGATACTGCATAGATCTAGGATGAACTAGTGACACATTTGGGACGTTGGTATTGTTTGTAGTGATAGTTTGGGTCAACAGTTAGAGAGAGCACGTGTTCAAGCATTACTTGAGGACAAGAAATTTTGGGAAGCTAGGACTATAATATTCCCAATTTTTTTATTTATTATCGAAGGAGGTTAGAAAAGACTCTTGGGATTGTGCCAATAGTCATAGGAGTAAGGATATACCATTGGTGGGTTAGAGGGGCTAATAAACAGAGGCAATGTGCGCCACTAGAGAGAGAGAGTGTGTGGTTTTTGGAGGTAAGTGGGGGCCACCATGGAGGCAATGTGCACCACTAGAAAGGGAGTGCGAATTTGGAGGCAAGGGGGGGGGTCACCAAGGAGAGTGTATGAGACCAAGATTATTTAAAGGAAATGAGGGGGAACTATAGAGTATCTTTTGACTATTACACTTTAGAAATAAACCTCTCTTGGAGTTGTTCAATACAAGGGTTGGAGTGTTGTTGAGCACAAGGGTTTTAGGTGAAATCCAAATCGGTTTCAAAGAACTTCAAGTGTCTCCCTAACTAGATATTAGAGGAGTCCATTGCTAGGCTTCTACAAGAGCTTCATCTACAACAATTGGGATCAACAATGCACATTTCCTAGGCATAGAAGGGAAGTCGACCTAGCCATGGCATAGGCTAGAGAGGAGATTGAGAGAGAAATTTTTCAAGGGTTGTCTCTTGGTAGAGGAGAGTGATTTTCGGTGGTCATTTGCAGGGCTAATTGGCGGCCATTTGTGTGGGCCAAATTCTAAGTTTTCTTGGAGTGCAAGGGCCTCACTGGAGGAAGATGTACAAGCATAGAAGCTCAGATGATTAGGAGCTTGAGGGGATGAAGAAATTGGGATTTCTGGAGAAAATTCAAAATTTATTGAGAGTTCTTCAATTGGGGGAGTTGAGGGCTACTCCTAGTAAGGGGTTTTGTCAGCAGAACACACTAGTTAGAAGGCTTCTTCATTTTTAGTACTAGACCAAACCCTTTTCAGGTTTTTGTGGGTTTTGGAGAGGATTTTTTGGGTGAAATCCCAAGTTGATCCAGACAATATTCAGGCAGGAAACCATCATTTTAGTTTGAACCCAACAATAGATTATTCACTAAGAAATGCACATTTGTCATCTTGGACCATACTTCACTTGGGTCAGAGACATCTTTCTAGATTTTTCTCAACTTGCTTGGAAAGCCTATGTTCTATTGTTTCATCCCATTTTATGTACTTAGATCCTGTTTTTAATAGAATGAATAGGATTATTTGGCTAGTGCCACTTGCGTGTTAAATTGTGGTTGTGTTTCTTAATTGTTTGTTGTTTTAAGGTCATTGTTTTGGTATCTACTGTTAAATTTTCCATTAGGAATATTACACATTGAATAACAAGAATTTTAATGATGATAAATGGTTAACACCATTATTGGAAAAACAACTACTTTTTATAATACAAATGATTGAGAAAACCTAGAAGTTCATGTTTGCAATAATAATGTTTAATCATGGGTAAGCTTTGCAAAATTATAGTTGTGGCAAGAGAAAAAATGATGACTAGGATTTTAAAACACTTATTTTCCTCAAGCAACTCACATAGTTTAAGGCTACAAAAGAAGAAAATAGCTAGGTTTGGAATTTGAGAATGGAATATTTAAATATCTGGAATTTGGTGTTGAAGAAAAACATGGTGAATGATCTTCCTTAGCTTAAAGTTGATGTTGATATTTGTGAAGAATGCATACTAGGGAATCAACATAGAGAAAGCTTCTAAAATGGAACTTGGAAGGCTAGAGAATGTTTGCATTAGTACATTCAAATTTATGTGTTTTCATGGAGTCTGACCTTGTTTTTTGGAAATGTAAGATATTTTTAGCTTTTATTGATCACTATTTTGAAAAAACATGGATATATTTTCTACATGAAAAGTTAAAAGTATTTGCACATTTTATTTAGTTTAAAGAGATGTTTGAAAAACAAAGCCTTTTGAATATTGTCACTCTTAGCCTTTTGAATATTGTCACTCTTAGATCACATAAGGGAGAATATAAATATCATTAATTTATGAAACTTTTGTATGGAGAATTGTATGAAGTGAGAATTTACAAATTCATATGCTTCTCATGAGTAAAACAATGTTGAAAAAATGTTAAAAAAGGAAGAATAGAACCATTGATAATAAGATGTTTCACCATAACGAAGTATTTTGACTAAGGAGTATATGTAACACTTGTTATGTATTTGATTATTGTTGAATTTATATGCTATTGATAGTATTGTTGCATAATCATCTTCCATTACAATATATAGTCTAATTTAGTATGGAATGTGTATTTTCATATGTTAATGGATGAATAATCTCTTTCAATTTAAATTATTTAGGATTAATATAAGTTTATATGAGGATTAGGGTGAGGATGGGGAAATACTGGGGAAAACATAATATATTATTCTTTTATCATACATGTATATGAAGGTGAAGGTGAGGGAAAATATTAGAAAAAAACATAATAAAATTATGTTTTTTCCTAAATAATCACTTTGAACTTAAAAATTTCTATGGCTGATTCAATTTTTTAGATACAAATATCAATAAATACATGAAAGATAAATATGTAGTAAAAACTTAAAAAATATAAAAGAAAGGTATAAAAAATATCGATCTAATCAAATTTGCATGGTAAACATTATATTCATTTTACAATACTAAAAAGCAGTAAGCATATGTTTTTAATATGACAGAGGAGAATGGAGGATAGGGTGGGGCATTAATACCCCTTCCCATGTGTATGGTGACTTAATGAGGCGTGTCATAGAAGCCTCTTGGGGAAGTCAAAAGGCGATGATTTTGGAAACTTTAAGAGCTATAATAGTTAGTTACAACCCTCCAAATAATTATTTGTTGTGCATGTTGATGGGAGTTAAGGTGGCACACGAAATAAGTGCCGTGGATGTGTAGGGTGACCTTCTACCTTTTCCATACTTAGCCTTCCATTTTGTGATAATTAGGAGTGGAACTTTGCCCAGCTTGGGAGATATTGGATTTGCTAATGCAGGGTTTCATAACGTAATTATTTGGGACCCGAGCTCGTGGACATATGCACAATCAGTAAGTGAGGTCTTTAAGTTTTGAAGGAAGAGACTTTATTTAGCCAAAAAACCAAGGCATCATCACTAAATCTCTCATCAATTTCTAATTCCTTGTTAATTTTTCTTCTCCAAGTTCTATAAGTCTATCTCAAAATTGCATTGTCATTGGCTATGTTGGTTTTTCTGTTAAGGCAGTAGTGTGGTCCTCAGTCGTGGCACTTGTATTTGTAGAGGGTATCTTGGAGAGAGGGCTAGAACCTTTCTACACATTATGGTATGAGTTTGTCGGTAAGGCTCTTGTTTTCGACGAAAACCCTTTTGAAGAATCATCCCCTTTAAAAATTTGCAGCCCTTGTGTAGGAGTTATCACTTTTTCTCCCCTTCCTTCTTTGAATTGTGCCTTTCCCTCCTGGGGGGTTTCTTTCTAATGGAAATAAGGGAGGTTTGGGTTGATATTCACCAAGGTCATCCTTCCTTGGTTGGGTTATGTAGTTCTTGGGTGACCACAGGGGTGGAGAGTAGACTTGGTCACTTGTTACCTTTCGAAGTTGGTGTGGGTGGTAGTTCCTTTAGTGTTGGAAATCCAATTGAGGGGGGGTGAGTTCTAGGAATGTGGTCTCCTTTTAGCCCACATTTTTGTATGTGTATTGGATTTTGGCACACCAATAAGGCTTGGAAAATTTGGAAGAATCGACACACAATGTGTTGGACTTTGTTTTGGTAAAGTCAAATTGATATCCTAAAGGCCATTATATGTCAATGTGGTCACACACATTGGGGTGGTGGGCCACAGGGACATGGGGCATAACACCAGGTGGAGAATCATGACTTAGGCAAAGAATTAGATCATCAGGCTGCCCATTCTCATGGAATAATAAAATCACCCCCTCGTTTCGACTTTATGGAAAACTAGTTTCGAAAAGTTACTTAGCTCCTAGAATAGATCACGCGAGACTGCCATGACGACAGGAGAAAAATTATTAGTTTTATGAATGGTCTCTAGCATAATCATTGGGATAAGATGGACCACCTGGTAGCATTGCGTCGAGGCCAAAAGAGAAATCATGAGCAGCTAGACTATCTAGAAGGAAAAATGGAACACATGGAGGGACATGTTCACAAATATTTTCATGCTCTTCAGCCACCAGACAATGACCCAGATAATACAGATCCAAGAAACCTCTTAGATCTAGGATGGAAATTGGATGTGTTTTGGTTCTCAGGATTTTCTGGTATTTTTAGGTTATCTAGATTTGGTCTCTTAGTTTTCTTTTGATGTCGATGACGTTCTTTTGCTATTATCTTCTAACCAATAAGTCGAATAAGAATGAGACCAAAATCCTTTCGTTTATCAACTACTCGATACATATTTTACATGAATTAATAGAAAATCTAAATTCACAAAAAAAATTATACATATGAAAGAGGAAATAATCTCTTTTATATATAACTCCAATAAAACCATACAAGTTATTAAATAAATATATTATGGAGAATTGATTAAATTAAATTAACACGTTAAACACCACAACAAATTACTTTATATATAGAATGAAAATACAAAATTTAAAATTGATGCAGGAGCATCCAGACTTAGCCAACAATGTGATTGTTTGTTCACATGTTGTCGCTAAATGAGTTGAATTTCATTGACTTGAGTGGTAAAAATTCAGTTGTAGTAGAGAGGGTTGGATCTCTCGAAAATGATCTTTACTTCATCATTGTAATAATTAGAGGGTTGTATTATTTTTAGACTAAGGGATAAGTTGTTAGCATAGGTGTGTAACAGAGCTTAAGAATAGAGATTTAATTGTTAGATTGATTAAAATAGAGATCGAGTTGTTAATGCAGTTAGAATAAGATTCAATTCTTAAACAAAAAAGATTGTAATGGAGAAGGATTAGTTGAGATGATAGGGATTTGAGTGAGTAAGCGAGATTTTGAGTGATAGATAGGGTTTGAGTTTGTGATAGAGGTCAAATAAAACTGTTGTAATTGTGACGAGAGGGCCAAGACCCTGTAATTCCCATTTTATTGAATAAATTGATTAAGTGTGCAGTTGTGTGTTAGTTCTGGTGCAAAAGTTCATTGGTGTATACACATCAGTGTTCTGGACCCTAAATGGGTATTTCCTTTGTTTTAATGTTTTATTTATAAACCACAACCTTTATGTGTTTTATCGTAAATCGCTACCGATTCGTGTTTAAAGTGAATATCGAGATTAAACACTAAACCTTTGTTTAAGCGCTTTATTAAAGTTTGATTTATGCACGTGGTAGTATTCAGGAAACCCATGAGTGGTATCTCGTGTGCCTTTCAAGTGGTAAGTGGTAATATTTCGAGTCCGCACGATTAACTTTAGAGCTCGACATGTAGCAGACGGAGGAGGGAGAAAAAAAAATTCTCGTGTGCCTCCGAAGTGTTAAAGACTGTGCTAGAGTCTGCGCGAGATCGTGAAACAATCATTGGATCAGATAGAGTAAATCGACGGTGGAAAATCAATGGGCTATTTACCGATCAGGGAGAGAAATAACCATTAGATCTGGAGAGAGGAGATCAATGGTGCAGATTGAAAAGTTGATTAAAAGGTAAAGTCAAAGTGGGACAGGCGGTGTTTAGTGGAAAAGCAAGACCCTCAAGGAGAAGTAAACCATGTATAGAATTCGTTTAATGTAGCTGATTGGTTATAAAGTAACCATTAATTTATTTTTATACTATCACCTTATTTCGTCAACCTCCTGTGTCAAAAATATAAAATATGGTGGAAACATTTATATATACAATGAAAATACAAACTTTAAAATATAAAATATGTTAAAGATGTGATGGAAGAATGTTTATATGGTTAAGTGAGAATGTTTATTTTCCATCCATTTTCTAGTGTTAATTTTTATAAGGAAGTGTTTATAACGAAACATATAAAATTTATTAAAGTAATAACAAATCCATTAAAGAGGATTGGTCAAATGAATATGTATGTTGTATATGATAACTACCAGAAAAACATATATCAAGCATAACCGCTTGAAAAAACGTTAAAATATGGTGGAAATGTGATGGAAGAATGTTTATAGGGTTAAGTGAGAATGTTTATTTTTGTAATGTTTTAATAAATTAAGTAAAAATAATAATTGAAATAATTGAAATAATATTAATATATAAGTAAAATTAAATAATAAATAGTAATAAATGATGATAATATTAAATAAATAATAAATAATGAACAAAATATAAAAATAGTAAATAAATTGAAGTTATATATAGAAAAAATAAGTAAAGTTAAAAAATGTAGAGAGGAATGAAATAAGCAAGAGTTAAATTAAGAAAAGACCGATTTAAGTACAATGTATGACAAAAAAAAAAAAAGTTAACATAATGACACATGGATTGTGTGCATGCAGACAATCTATGTGGATCCCTTTCCAATCTCCTTTCATTTAATGGAGGAAAAAGGAGATGAGAGACATTCATTTTTTTGGGAGGAAAATGCTGAGAGAAAAATGAGTCATTTGTAATAGTAATTGATTGAAGGCTTGAGAATGGATAGTTGTAAAAATTTTATGTACAGATGATCCTACGATTGGGTGGATAGTCATCCCCAAAAATTTGTTGCAGTTAGTAGGATTCAAATAGTGTCACAACATTGTAATCAACAATAAGACATATCTTCATTTTACAGGTAAGTATACGCTACTCATGGTGAAAATTCATGTGAAAATCAGTTGAATATTTTCTGTCAATTATTACCATTTGATGTAATTAGTTTGTATATTTTAATTATGGGTCATTACATAGAGTTGAAATATGCTCTGATACCATACGTAATGACCTAGAATTAAAATATACAAACTAATTACATCAAACAGTAAAATTGACACAAAATATTCAATTGATTTTCATATAATTTTTTTGAAAAACAATGAGTAGTGAATACATACCTATAGAGTGAAGATATGTATATCGATTACGGTGTCATGGCGCTACTTGAATCCAACTGACCACAACAAAGTTTTGAGGACGACTCTCCACTCAATTGTAAGATTAATTGCGTAGAAACTTTCTACAATTGAAAACTCCAATCCCTCAATCAACTACTACTGCCAGTGACTTCTTTGTCTCTCAACATTCTTCTCCTAAAAGAATGAATGCCTCTCATTGTTGAGAAATATAGGGACAACTAGAATAGGTAATTTCTCTTTACTTTCATAAATGTTTGTGATTTATTTTTACTTAACTTGATTGGCCTCTTATTTCACTTGATTATTATTAGTATTATCTTCGACAAATAACTACTCAACCATAAGGAACAATAAGACAAAGGACACAATATATAGACAATCAACCAAGGCCAAAACCTCTCCAACTAAGAGGAAAACCCACAAGAATTATTCTCTTGTTATAGAATCTTCAATTAATGAATTCCAAGATTTATGACCCTTGACAAAGACCCTCCAAGGCCAATTAAAACCTTTCTTCCTTGTCGAGCTTTATTTCCAGTACCTTCTGCAATTTCAACCTCACAACATATTCTTTTGCAACTTTGACGTACCCAACAAATTCTTTTGCAACTTCAATCTACCCAACAAATTCTTCTGGAACTTCAACCTACCAAGAAAATTCTTCTAGAAATTCGACCCAACAATTTCTTCCTATCTTTTTGACTTGCATAGCAACACTTTGACTTGCCCAACAAATTTCTAGCACTTCGACCCTTCGACACTTCGACTTGCCCAACAACTTTCTGGCACTTCAACTTTCCCAACAACTTTCCAGAACTTATATTTTCCCAACAACTGTAAAAACCATAGTACGAGAGAGAGAGAGAGAGAGAGGGAGACAAAAAATTGATCTTGCTTTTCTTCTTATTTTTTGTCCTTTTCCATCTACTTTCTTGAGGAGATCAGATTTTCTTGAGAGTGTGTCCAAATGAGGTCAAGTTCCTTCTTATTTATAGGATTTTGAGGGGTATAAATTGATATATTTAGGTTGCCTTGTCCCTTCATGTAGGCCAACTTGATCTTTGCACCATGACGAGGTCTTGGAGGGTCTTTTAACTTTATTTTGACTCAAATAAATTTTCTTTACAATATGTAACATGTCCAGAAGGGTCTTTCATGCATGAAAATAACTCATTTGACTTGTAGACTCAATAACAAGCCCTAGAAGCACTCAATGAGTGCTTGGACTAAAAATAAATTTCCCTTGAGCATGAAACCTATGCATCAAGAATAACAATAATGATTTTTTTTCTCTTTCCATTAAATACATAAAATCGTGATTACATATGTCATTATGAAAATTGAACCTAGTTACATATTTAAACACTCCCTCTTAACTAGGGAGATATTCATAATCCATACAATGTTATTGGACATTCTCAATATGAAGAATTCCTATAAGAAGAGTCTGATTGGTAACCCATCTGTTTAACACCATATCATCCAACATTGTCACATAGCAAGGCCTTAACCAACAATTTTGTCTCTCCACAAGATTAGAGCATAATTCTGGCAAGACAAATTAATTATAGACACCATCATCATTGTCTCTCAAGGTACATACCCCACCTAGGTGTTCACAGAGTATGTCCTTTTAGGAATATTCTTATCTTGGATTCTCAATCCTCAAAGAATATTGGTCCTCTTCGACTACTCTTATCTTGGATTCCCTACCTCATCCTCAAAGAGTTTCAGATGCCATATGATTACCCAATCCTCCATTATTTCTTTCCAAAGTGAAGACAAGAATGATGTGTCTATCAATCCCTCTCAAATAGGGAAGATATACCCATTCCTATAAAGGAATGTACCCATTCCTATAAAATGAATGTACCCAAGATACGACAGGTAAAAAGAAATATGAAACCAATGCCAAGGCTATCAATACATTATTGGGGAGTCTGTCACAATCAAATTTGCAAATTTAAGTAGCTGAAAACCACCAAAGAAATATAGGACAAGATCGTTCTAAGCTATGAAGGAGATAATCAGGTAAAACGTGCAAAACTGCAAACTCTCAAAATTCAATATGAAACTCTCAAAATTCACAATGATGAAAGTATAGCTAGTTACTTCTTACGTATCGATGAGATTGTTAATTGCATTAAGAACTTGGGTGAAGAGATAAAATAAGTTACTTTAGTTGAAAAGGTTTTAAAATCTTTGTCTACTAAGTTTGAATCAAAAGTATCTACCATAGAAGAAAAGTAGGATCTTCAGACTATTACTATGACACAACTGCACGAAATCTTAACTACTTTCGAAATGAGAAAAGGAGGTCCATCAGATATGAGAGAATCTGCATTAAAAGCTTCAGTAAGAGAAGAACTCAATGAATCAGGACATATTTCATAAGGAGAGGAAGAAGAAAACTTTGTCAAGAACCTTCAACAGGGTTCCAGAAGATTCAGAGGTAAAATACCTTTCAAATTTTTTGCTTGTGGAAGAGTTAATCATTATGATGCCAAATGTCCTCATAAAGATAAGCTTGATAAAGGTAAGGAATCAACAAAATGGAATAGAAAACAAAGTGTAAGTAAGAAGAGCTACTATATGCATGAAGATAGCGATGGTGTATCAAATAGCGATGAAGATGAAAATAATAATGACTATAGACTTCTGATGGCTTTTGAAGATGATGATTTCTTGGATGCTTTAGATGAGGATGACCTTTATGAAGAAATATCTAAACTCAAAATATGTTTAGAAGAAAAGAATATGACTATAGATACTCTAACATTCCAACTTGTTGAAAGAGAAAAACACAATGAAAAACTAGAATGTGAAATTGTGGGTCTAAGAAAGGATATTGAGAAAACAAAAGCTCTCAATCTTAGATTTGCTAAAGGATTAGAAACCTTAAATGAAATTATCAAAGTGCATCATTCTCCTTTAATAAAGACAAGTCTTGGATATACTGAAGAAGCATCCCAAGCACAGAATTTGTCAACCTCCATGAAAAGCTATCTTGATGCAGCAAAGAGAAGTGAACAGCTTGACAATCGAAAACAAAGGCATAAAGTGGATCACCAAGTAAATCAGGCTCAATTTACTTCAAGGATGAAAAAAAGCTACAACCAACCTCAGGTAAATCATACTCAATCTGTTTCAAGAATGAATATCAATAGCAACTACAAACACCAGGTCAGTATATTCAATAATCACAGGAACTTCCTTAATGGCCAATGTTTTTCATGTCATAAATTTGGACACAAAGTTGCTCAATGTGTTTCTTAAAATACCGTCATGAATAGAGAAGCACGAAATCAAAGTAATGTGACGGGGATCATAAAACGGACCTACAATAACTTTTCTCTTGTTGAAAATGAAATAGAATGTTCTATCTTCAACAACTTTGGTCATGAAGAATCTGAATGCATGAGTAAATTTCGGCAAACATATGAGAAGGAGAAAACTTCATTAAATCCCAAAATATGGAGAAAGAAAGAACCGCAAATAGAAAGATGTGGTATAGCCTTGTATGTAGAAGGACAAGAAAATCAGTGGTACATCGACAGTGGATGCTCGAAACACATGACAAGTGATAAAGAAAAACTTCAGTCATATAATGCCTTAAAAAGGGAAAGAAGGTTTCATTTGGAAATGACACTCCTGTTTTCATAAAAGGTAAAGGTTTTGTTCTCTTAAAAGAAAATGTTAAAGTTGGGAATGTTATGAATATTGATGGTCTAAAGCATAATCTGTTGAGTGTCAGTCAAATATGTGATCAAGGAAATGAAGTAGTATTTTGATCAAATGGATGTGTTGTTCGTGAGCTTGATACAAGAGAAACCGTGATCAAAGGTATAAGAACTCCAAATAACTTATGCATACTCAAGGGAGGACAACAACATTGCTATCTAAGAAAAAATGATGAACACTGGCTATGGCACAAAAGATTGGGGCATTTAAGCTTCTCTCAAATAAGAAAAGCATGCAGATTCCAGGTTGTTCGTGATCTTCCTGATATCCGCATCCCAGAAAATACAATATGAAAATCATGTCAATTTGGTAAGAAAACCAGAGCGCACTTCCCTAAAAAGGAAGGATCAACTAGTAAGCCTCTTGAACTTGTTCATACTGATTTATGTGGACCATCAATGAAAAAGTCACCTCGTGGAGAGGAATAATTTATATTGTTCATTGATGATTTTTCCGAAATGTGTTGGATAGGGCTTCTAAAGCATAACGATGAAGCATTTGAAAATTTTAAAGTCTTCAAAGCCTTGGTTGAAAATGAATCAGATCGCAAAATCAAATGCCTCAAATCTGATCGAGGAGGGGAATTCACCTAGGATTAATTCTTTGACTTTTGTTAAGAACATGGAATAAAAAGGAAATTCTCCACTGCAAGGACTCCTTAGCAAAATCAATTGGTAGAAAGGATGAATAGAACTATTCAACAAATGGCGCGTGCTATGCTAGATGAGTCTAGAACTCTTGCAACCTTCTGGGGTGAAGCTAAATTCACTGCCGTCACTATTCTCAACCAAGAAAATATTCGGGTAAACAGCACTCAAACTCCACATGAACTTTTGTATGGTAAGACTCATACTGTAAAATACTTCAAATTTTTTGGAAGCAAATGTTACATCAAAAGGACTAATGAAAAACTTGGCAAGTTTGAACCCAGAGCAAACGAAGGCATTCTCTTTGGTTACTCTTCCAGAAGTAAAGGATATAAGTGTTATAATAAAAGACTTGGGAAAATAATTGAAAGTATTGATGTTGTGGTTGATGAAGCATGCAAAAATCTAAGGCAAGTAAAAACCAAATATTGTGGAGAAGATGAGGATTATCCTCCCACATCAAATCAAACTAATTCTGAAGAAGAAACCAATGAAGCACTAGAAGAACAGATAATGACGGAATAAAAGACACCATCCAGGTATGTTCAGAAAAATCATCCAGAGACTCAAATTTTGGGACAGAAAGAGGCAGGTGTGCAGACAACATGAACTATTATAGAAGCTTCAAGCTATCTAGCATTTCTTTCCTCCATCAAACCTCAAAATGTAAATGAAGCATGCAAAGATGAATGTTGGGTCAAGGCCATGAATGAAGAACTTGAGCAAATTGACAAGAATAATACTTGGGATTTAGTTCCTAGACCTCATGATAAGAATATCATAGGAACCAAATGGATATTCAAAAACAAGCTAAATGAAAATGGAGAAGTTATTAGAAACAAGGCCATACTTGTTTGTAAAGGATATGCTCAATAAGAAGGTATAGATTTTGAAGAAATTTTTGCACCTATTGCTAGACTTGAAGCCATAAGAATGTTCCTTGCTCTTTCTAGTTTTCATAAATTCAAAGTATACCAAATGGATGTAAAATCTGCCTTTCTTAATGGAGACTTAGAAGAAGAGTATATATCGAGAAAACCAAACAGATTCATCCCTTGAAATGAGCAAAACTTATGCAGACTCAGAAAGGCTCTCTTATGTCTAAAACAACTCCAAGGACCTGGTATTAACCCGTCTTGACAAATACCCATAACAAGGTTTTCAAAAGGACAGCTATAGCAATCTATATACAAAGATTGACAATAATAAATTGCTAATACTTGTTGTGTATGTTGATGATATCATTTTTGGTAGTAATGAAGAAGCCATGAGTCAGAATTTTGCTTCAATCATGCAGCAAGAATTTGAAATGTCCCTGCTTGGTGAGCTTACATATTTTCTTGGTCTACAAGTTCAACAAAATAAGGATGGTATTTTTCTGTCACAAACCAAATATCTCAAGCAGATCTTGAAAAAATACGGCATGGAAGATTCTAAACCAGTATGTACCCCAATGGTAACAGAATGCAGTCTCAGCTCAAATGATGAATCAGTAGCAGTACATCAACCAACCTACAGATCCATGATTGGCAGTCTGCTTTATCTAAAAGGTATTCGACTAGACATCATGCATGCAGTGGGAATAGTTGGAAGATTCTAAGCAAATCCAAAGGAATCACACCTTCAAGCAGTCAAAAGGATTTTCAAATATCTTCAAGGAACACGGAATTTTGGTTTATGGTATCCTAGCAATACAGATCTTACACTTCATGCATATACAGATGCAGATTGGGCAGGAAGCATTGATGACAAAAAAAG
>APFE030366867.1:17160-56258 GCA_000404065.3 Pinus taeda
TAAAAGGTGGGCTATTTGAGGTGATTTGTAAAAATGTACTATGATACAAAATATTCGCCCACTAAAAATTTAAAACCCCTTAATTTCGCCAAAGGGCGAACATTCGCCCCTAAAATTTTCTATGGTGCATTCTATATGGGTTCCAGATTAGTGTCTTGGTTCAACAAGAAGCAAAGTTCAATTGCATTATCTACAACTGAAGCAGAATATGTGGCTACTACATCTTGTTGCACACAACTCCTTTGGATGATGCAAAAATTACAAGACATTCAGATCACATGTACTCCACCCATATCCATTCTATATGATAATACAAGTGCCATCAATATTTCAAAGAATCCAGTCATGCATTCCAAGACCAAGCACATACCCATCAAATATCATTTTCTACGTGAACAAGTTCTTGAACAAAAGGTCAAATTGGAGTATGTTCCCTCCAAAGAACAGGTTGCTGATATATTCGCCAAACCACTGCCCAGAGAGACATTTGAATATCTCAGATAGAAGTTGGGAGTAGTTGATGCATCATCTTGCTGTTAAAACTTATCTGTTTCAGAGAAAAGTGGTTATACGTGAGTTTCATGAATCATAGCCACGTACATACGCCGGTTTCTATTGATACAGTTGCGTATATGTTGGTTTCAAGAAATGTAGTGGGTCAAACTCAAGATAAAAGGAGTCTGCTATGGGTTTGACAGTGATCATCTGGCACAGGTTCAGGGAAGCATATACTTCTAATAATGCATTGTTGGCATTATCGTAGAAGATCTTGGTACAAATTCACAATTATTTTTTATTCAGAAGGAACAGGTTCAGGGGGAGATCATGGTTGTTGGTCTGGATGTTGATTTAAAAATGTTGCTGATGATAGTTGTTGATGACTATCATCATCTTGTTTCAGATATTTGGTCTCTATGTCATGTATATTTTTTTTTAATGTAAAGGTCATGAAATGGCCTATTTTGTTACCCCGCTATGCATGGGATGGATGATGTAATGTTGTAATGTTCTTGTTTGGTCATGTATAAACAATTGGTATATCCCCACTTGGTTGGGTGGATGAGTCAAACTTGGTATATCCCCACTTGGTTGGGAGATGGATGTATGTATGAGTCATTGGTGATAGGAAGGTCATTTATGATGTATGTATAGAGTCATGTTCTTCTTTTAGAACATTGTTTTTGCAAACCTTGCTTATATTCAGGGGGAGCATGGAGTTCAATCAGCATACTTCAGCATATCAGAGAAATTTGCATGAACTCAGGGGGAGAATCACCCTTTTCCCTTGATGACAAAGGTGGAGAGTGACTTGGGGTTTCCATCAATTCCAAAGGGGGAGATTGTTGGCATTATGACACAGGTGTTGTCCTTGATGGCAACTCACTCATATGATAGATCATAGTTCAGACTCACAGATTGAAGAAAGAGAGGTATATGCAGGTTCCACATTGACCAAGCCACGTGCACACACGGGTTAGCAGACTAAAAGGAGCATATAGCATACACACGCACTTTCACAAAAGGAAAGGCGTGTACATGTTGGAAAACTAAGTTTTGGTCTGTGTTATTTGGTCCATGGTATTTTGATCCATGGTATTGGTCCAAGGTATCTAGTCTGAAGTGTTGACCCCAGGTATTTGGTCCAAGGTATTGTTCCTAAGTGGTTTTGGTCCATGGTATTGAGTAAGGCCTAAGATTATAAAAGGAGGAGAAGATCATTAGGCAAGAGCACTCAAGTATTGAATATCTAATGAAGAGAAAGATCTAGAATACAAGTTATTGGGTTATGGTGCATAGCTAGATCTGAACCAAGGATGAACCTTAGTGCTTAATGAAGGATAAGATCTAATGTTGGGTCAAGATCTTAAGGCTTGAAGTGAAGTATATTTATTTGGTTTGATCATTTATCTGAATAACTAGCGCATGTTGTAATCTGTAAATATGATGATCTGGGTATAACTGATGTCTGGAATTATTGTAAAGTTTAAATCATCATTTACAGATATGTATGTAGGTTCACTTTAGAAAAGGCGTGTACACATGCTGGTTCTGCATATCAAAACAAAGTATACATCTTAAATTTGATTTACAGATCTATATGCAGGTTAGCCTTGAGAAAAGTGCGTATACATGCAGGTTCGACACATGGAAGTAGCATATACCTCATAAAATATGTTTTAGCTACTTCTGTTTGTTGTTGCATTGTTCTGAGTTCTGGTTACTGTGCTCTGGTTACAGAATTCTGAAAAGTGATTGATTGATTCAGTTATGGTTGGTGCAAAGGAGATTGGTTGATGCAGTTATATTTGATGTTTGAATGATGCTATTGATGGATCCAGTCTGAAAATTTATGAAACATGGTCCCTGGAAGAAAAGAGAAGGTTGTAGCCTTCTGTAGGCCAGCACCTACGTACTAGTAAACATATAAGCTAGTACAAGAGCTAGGGGGTTGTAGCTCCCTTCCAGGAGAAGCTGGAGAACGAGAGAAGGTTGTAGCCTTCTGTAGGTAGAAGCCTGCGTACTAGTATAAGACTGCACCAGTACAAAAAAAAAAATGTAAAAAGAAGTTTCTTATTAAAAAGAAGATAGAGACGATTGCAGTAGGTGGTTTTCACCCACATTGGGTTTCCACCTTATATCTTGTGTTCATGTGTGTGATTGTTTGTTCTGTTTTTACTGCACCTAGTTACTATTTATATGGTTTTGATGCACTGATTAAATATCAACATATGATGAATTAACTGAATCATAAGTTTGCAGGATATACGCTAGTTGCCTTAAATACATTTGCGTATACACGCAAGTTCCATTAACTGAAGTAGCATATATGAATCTGATTATGGAAATGAAATATTATTGACTTGTTAATACTGATTCACCCACCCACCTCTCAGTATTATTTCCAACATTATTACTCAAAAACTTTCTTCAGAAGCCTATAATCAATTTTCACTGTCGGTGGTCAACTGTCGAACCCTACGGTCAATGAGAAAAAACTTCAGTAAAAAAAAAAGCAACTTTAGGTCCCAGTCACAGAAAGGAAGTGGGCATGTGAGAAACTGGGAGCTTTTAGTCACTCCCTTGAGCTTGCAGACGAGTGACCAGTCGAATATGTCCTTTGGTAAGCCTGCAAATAAGAAGCAAGACCATATAAAAATATGTGTGAGCTTCGGACCCAGCAATTTCACCTTCGTTCGAACCTATTTCTTCGCGAACCTTCCTCAGACCTATGTGAGCCAAAAACAAGAAATAGAATAGAAGAATGATCCATAATGATGTCTAAATGAGGTGGAGGTCACTTGTATTTATAGCTTTCCAAGGGTATCCAAGTTTCTCTAGGGCCAACCTGATCAAATATGCACATGTGGGCTTATAATTCAAAAATACACTTGTCCAAATTTGATGATCTTTAGGTTGATTTTGGTCCTCTCGAAAAGAAAAATTTAATGCAATCATCATATCCATAAAACTAGATGTCCAAAGTAGAATTCGGTCCTAGTTTTAAATTTTAACATTCCCAAGTTCAACACCCATAGTAGTTGTTACGTCCATTGGCATATCTTGTGAAAGAGCATTGCATCAAACATTTGACAGTAAACCTATAAACAAGTGTTGCATTAAATAATTGATTATGCAAGTAGTTGATCATTTCACAACTTAGGAAGCATGTTTTTATTCCCATAAGTTGACCTCCTTTACATAAATATACATCTACCTTACTCCATTTCCACACCAAAAGGCCAAAGTTGCACACTAGTTTTGTCATGTGTGACAACATTAGATAGGTCGCAATTACAAAATAATGCAAGTCACGTTCATCTCCCTTATCACAAGTCACAACCTTGGAAGGGAGTTTCAATGAGGTTATAATTGTGATATGCAACCTTGGATTAAGTCACAATATACATTTCAAGCACAGGTCACGGCTCAAAATTACTACCTGCGGAAATATTGCACCTAAAAATTGTGACCTAGGAGATCACAAACAGAAGTGCAACCTGTCGGAGGCCGCAAACCAAAATATGACCTCTGAAGGGAAATACAACTTTTGGAGAGATTGCATAGTCACAACATAGTGTAGGTCGCACTTTTTGGCTACATCTTTAAGACTCACACTTGTGATTTTGTGAGTTGTGGTGTCAATAAGATGGTCTAGTCACAAAACTAGTGAGAATAGACGATGAGATTATAAAAATCACATTTTTTAAGTGAAACCTAAATAAAAGTGCAATATGGAAGTATGATTTTCAAGTCACAATCTCTAGGATCATTATGAACCCAAAGCAATCGACCCTTCCAAAACAACAGTTGTTGCTCTTATCAATGTCATTAACCTACTAGGCTTGGACATACAATCACCTTGAAAATGGTCTCATGCTTTGGACAACCAGTTTTATGCAACTATTCTTGGGGAAGTTGTCTCACCCAAATGCCTCTTGGTATCAAGAAAAAGATCACTGGAAAATGGGAAAAGGCTTCCCACACCAACAATCACACACATAATATATTCTCACTAACACATTTTACAACTTCAAACGGAATGAACTTATATAGCTTTGGTGTTGAATCTTCCCATTGCATGTTCCATGTATGCACAGGCCTACACTTTGTTAAACAATTCCCCGCTAGATGGCATAAGTGCTTTAATTTCTTATCGCATTCTGAAATTGTAATGGGCGTCAGTCCTCATCGCATTCCATATGTCTCAAATAATGAGTTACCAAGCCTATGTGCATGCATTATATTTATCACCCAGGTGCCATTCTTTCTTTGAAACATTGTGACATTTGCATCATGTATTGGGCATTTGGCTAATCATGCTCCTGGTGATTGTCATCAAAGCATTAATAATAATATGTCTTCAGCACACACCTAATTCCGTTCTCAACGACCAACATCTTGATATCTTGCAAATTGATATAGCTTTTCATGCATGGCCTAGGTTTTATCTTCTATTGCATGCCCACCAGAGATCATGAGTCCCAAATGGATTTAATGGCATGAGATTTGATGGATTATCTTGTTATATTCTCATTTCACCTTCCTTGACACTTGGTTGCTTCTAATGTACTTTTATTCCAATGTCTCCTTTAAATGAGACTTCAATACATCATATATTGTGTTTTAATATCTCTCAACAATATGTAATGTGATCTTGCATTATCCTTTATAACATTTGTGGCATGATGCTACCCCCTTTAGTGTCGCCATACAACTTATCTCTTTGCAATATGATCTCAATACCATATTGATGTAGTGTTATTTACATATATATTTCAAGGGAACATGTTATTTAAATTAGGGTAGCACTACTTGAAATTGTCTATTACATCATTCATATATCCGTTGTATCATTTCTATGTTGAGACCTTCATGGTGTAATTCAGGGCATTCCCTATTCTCACCCTGTATGCACAAATAAAATGTGTTAGTAGAGTTATGTACTACAAGTTGAGATTTTACAAAATAAAGCATTAAGGCCTTTAAAAGCATAATAAATGGGAAAGTGTAAAAAGGTTTATGAAAAGGTTTGTTGTAACCATAAGAAACTTTTATGAATACCCTTGATATGAATAGCTTCAATAGATTTCTCTTACAAAATTTGTGAGGGAGAAACTTTAAAGACTCAATTTTGCTTACACAAACAAATCCTTATCTTCACAAAACTTTGGTGATTAAACACTCTGATGGACTTGTTGGTTATAGGTGACTCTAACAAGCCATGAGATGCCAAACAAGCCAATGCATTTGTAATGTAGGTGCTATGAAATTATTATAAAAATGCACCACAGGGGTTGTAGAGTAAAACGTGACTGGGACTCTTAACCCGATAATTAGGGTTTCAAGGGTACATGAGTAAAATAATGCTTCACAAAACCTCACGTGATTATAATGAAGCTGCAATCATTGAGACATGATATATTTGCCTCATTACAATGCATAACATAGAAGGGTAAAATCTTGAAGTCACGTGAGACTCTTAATGCATCATAAACCCTAATGCATCAATAAGATTCATATCCAAGACATAACACTAGGAACAAATTTCATATTAATTGCAAAATTACATGCATCAATAAAGCTTGATAAAAACCATGTAAATGCAAGTTTTTGTCAATTCAAAGTCATAAGAAACCCCCATAAGACCTAGAAAAGTAGAGGGGGACCCAAAATTTTAATGTTCGATCAAAATTTTGGGTAGGTGTTGTAGCAACCACAATAAAGAAATAACTCAAATAAAGGGTATCCATATTGATAATATGGCTCAGGAGGGATAGCCCAAATTTATCTAAGTGTCAAAGTTATCCCTGTTTATGGACATATATATATATATATATATATATATATATGTGTTGTGTTGTTGTGTGTGTGTGTGTTGTGTTGTGTGTGTGTGTGTGGTGTGTGCTGGTGCGTGCGTGCGTGCGTGCGTGCGTGCGTGCGTGTGTGTGTGTGTGTGTACGTATGTATGTATGTATGTATGATGCACCACATCCCTTGGAGGGCCTCAACTCTGCCTTGTGTGTTGGTAGGAAGGTCAAGGGTGAGGGAAAAAGTATTTCATGTTAGTAGGTGGACATATTCATGTCTCGTGATTATGAGCCCTTGCGGGTGCATCCCTATATGCGTACCACCAAAAGTTAATGAGGCAAGAGATGAAAATACCAATGGGAATTATTTCGTTGCAAGATCGAATCATTCATGTCCCAGTTGCAGGCCTTGGGAAAGTTGACTCTTAGATTTGTATCGAAAGGGGTTGGGGTGAGCTACATGGAGGCTAAATTCTCCATTATAACACCTAATATTTATAACAAAGAAATTTATGTTCTATATGTGGAGCCATGCCCTAGAGGGACCTAGGATATAGGATGAGGTGGTGAAGTTACATGGAGATGATGATAATGTGTCGTGTAGATGGAATGACACTTGGCAGGAACCAAACTCACTTTAGAGGGCCACATGGCCTAAAAATGAGTGACACATGGTGTCCTTAGAGAGGATCACATGGACAACATGACGTTATCTCAAGATGACATCAGCATGATGCTAGCATGAAATTATCTTCGACCTTGGTAGTTCCTCGTTGTGTTAGCAGGTATGGCAGGGGAGGTCATGGTTAATGCAGTTGGGGAATGGGAATGATTCCTGACAAATGACAATAAAATATATGTCTTGACTCTGAAAATTTAGCATTGTGGGCTTGCAATACCTTGAAAATGCTTATATTTTAAACATGGTTGAAAACTAGGTTAAGGACCAGTATGGTGGGACCAAGCTAGGGGATGATGGGGAAAATGCCATGAATTCAAGCTAGTGGTAGAGCGTGATGACCTAGACCTACCAAGTGAGGTTGGGTTTCCACATGGGGGGCCATGTGTTGCCACATTGCAGTACCTACCAACATGGAAGTTGCAATGGTGGTATCAATTATTAGTTTCTAGGAAGCCAAAATATGAGAAATTTTGTAACCTCATTTCCATAATGAGGCCATGGAAGTTGGGTTAGGACTAAGTAATGCCTTCCATCTAGCATGTCTTTGGAAAAGGTGGTGGGAGGGAGTGTTATAGAGTGGTATCAGAGAATGATTCAATGTTCGGGCCTAAATGGGCTCATGAATAAGTAGAGTGGGCCTAGAAGAATATAGTTATCAAATCTCTATTACAGACTATAGTAGTTGAATGTGAATATTATTATGTGTTTCTTATAGCATTTGAATTGTTGATTACATGTTGACTATAATGATGTTTATAACATGTTAAGTTATTTTGACAAATACAATGATTTGGAAATCAATGTTTCAGATCACCTAATGGTCATGTGCTTATGGAAGGATTACCAAGGTGATAATTAATATGTTATTTATATTATTGATTGGTTAACAATTATGTGCGTGTGAAAACACATAAAAGGACACCCAACAATAGTGAAAGAGTAAAAGGAATGAGCAGTGGAATGGTGTAGTATAACATTGATAAATATTAGCATGGAAAAGAAGAGGAAAAATCAGTTAAGAAGAGAGGAGAGGCAAGCTCTCCTAACTAGATGGATGCATTGAGAATCCTAAAGGTTGAACTAAGGAATTACAAGGTTGACAATGAGAAGCTTGTCAGGGCCCAGGAAAGGTAGGAAGAAATGAATGTAGTCATAATACAAAATCTATCAGATGTTGAGAGGCAAAAATAGCATGAGTTAGGATCCAACTACAAGTTCAAATAGAGTTCATCAAGGCTTGCAAGACTAGAGTTGAAAAATGATGGAGAAAAGGCTAGAAGATCTAGGAAGAGGCACATGAAGCCAAGTGAGGATATATTGAGAGAAGGTACTCCATTGAGTACTCCAAAGAGGAGCATAGGAAACTGAGGACAACAATCTGATGCTACTATTAGAAGATACGACCACTAGAGAAGGAAATAAAAGGACCACATGCCAAATGAGTTTAAGAAGGCCAAGCCTCCTACATTTAATGGTGAGGTAAAGAATGTAGAGGATGCAATGCATGGCTACTTGGGATGAATAAATTTTTTAGAGTTCACAATTACTTTGAAACCATGAAATAAAAAGGGGCCACCTTTATCTTGAAAGAAAAACATTGGTATTTGGTGGGAAGACTTAAATAATGTAAACAATATCAGGGAGGAAGAATTGTCTTGGAAGGAATTTGAGAAGGAATTCAAGGAAACATATCTATCTGAGAGGTATTATGGAAACAAGGCTAAGGAATTTTATGAGCTTCAGATAGCATAGTTATCATATGAGGAATATACAATAAGATTTTTGGAACTACTGAGGTATGTTACCTACCTTAAGGACGAGAAGGTGAATATTCAAAGGTATATCAACAAGTTTCTACTAACATTTAAGGACATTATAGATTTTAATAAGCCAAAAACTCTTTAGGGTGCTATTTGAAAAATGAAGTATTGCAACAAGAAATCCAAACATAAGCCAGAATATAGGACTGAGTGGAAAGAAAAAGGAAACCTCAAATTCAAAGGAAAGAGGTAAGGAGTTGTAGGAAAATAGCCTAGAGAAACGAAGGTGAGATCGACCACCACTAACAAAGGTGAATCCCAAAAAGTTTCACTAATGTTGGTATGGATTGGTTCACTAAGGGATATGGAGGAGAACCACAAAAATGTTGGACCTATGGAGAAAATCATAGAAAGAGGAATTGTCCCCAATGAAAGAAAGATCACCCAAGGCTGTAAAATGAAAGGAAGCAGAGATAGTAAGGGATGTGGCCCAAAGCATGCCAAAAATATATGTTGCAATGGAAAATAGGCAAGTTGATAATCAAGCATCAATTATTGAAATGGAAGGTACAATCACGAACATACTATTTTGATTTTAATCGAGCCTCGATCAAATTTTAGTTATGTAAGTCCAACAATGGCAAAGAAATGCACATTACAAAAGGAAGTGAAAAGGAGTTGTGGCTGGTCCAACTAGCCATAGGAACCAAGAGATGGGTGGAGAAATTAGTGAAGTCATGCCCATTTGTGTTGAGTGGCATGCCAATAGTTGTAGGCATTAATTTGTTGCCATTGGGTACTTATGATGCCCTTATCGGGATGGATTAGCTAGTCCTTCATAGAACAAAAATGTGTTTTTATGAAAAAATGATAGAATGCATCAATGAGGATAGTGAAAGGAAAATGCTGCAAGAAAAACATAAACTCATATCAGTCTAGTTAATAACAACGTTGCAAGCTAAATGACGTAACCATAAAGGGTGTAAATTTTTTGTTTTTCAAGTAACCAACAAATTTGAAAGCAATGGTGGCAGTGGCTTATTGGAACACCTAGTTTTAAAATAGTTTGAAGACGTGTTTCTAGAGGAAATTCTTGGATTACCCCTACACGGAGAAGTGGATTGTTCTATATAACTATTACTTGAGACAATGTTGGCATCCAAAGCCCATTATTGAATGAGCACCCTAGAGCTGATAGAGTTGAAGATACAAATGAAATAATTGTTATACAAGGGTTATATTAAGACAAGTGTGTCATCTTGATGAGCATTAATCTTATTCATGAAGAAAAAGGATGGCACACTACGACTATGCATAGATTACAAGAAAATTAGTAAATCGACGATAAAGAATAAATACCCTTTTTCACGGACTAATGATTTACTTGATCACCTAAGGGAAGCGATAGTATTTTCAAACATTGATCTAAAATCTGGGTACAATTAGATATGAATAAATAATGAAGACAACCACAAAACAAATTCCCTTACTACTTTCATGTGTTTAATGAATAATGTGATCAATCCTTAGAAAAATTTGTGCTAATCTTTGTTGATGATATATTGGTCTATATAGAAAGGAGGATGAAAAGAATTTGGAAACAATGATACATTATGCTAAGTTGAACAAGTGTGAGTTCTTTCAATCCTAGATTCAATACTTGGGACATATAGTCTCAAAGTAGGGAGTTATTTTTGACCCAAAGAAGGTTAAGGAAATTATGGAATGGACAACTCCATAAAATGTTGCTAAAGTTAGGTCATTTTTGGGGCTAGCGGGCTACTACAGGAGGTCCATTAATAATTTCTCTAAGATTGGACACCCAATCATAGCATTGCAAAGAAAAGGAGTTAAATTCCTATGGGCAGTTGAATGTGCTATAGATTTTGAGAAGCTAGAATAATTACTTACACATGCTCTAGTGCTAAGGATAATAGACCCAAACAAGGAATTTGCAGTGTGCATTGATTCCTACAAGGAAGGAATCAGTGGGTTCTAAATGAAATATGTCCAAATGGTATGATACAAATCTATAAAATTGAATGAGAATGAGAAAAACTATGTGACTCATGATTTAGAATTGGTAGCAATAGTTGATGTGCTAAAAATGTGGAGACATTACCTCCTTGGAAGAAAAATTACATTGATGAGAAATCATGAAGGAATGAAGTACTTGTTTAATCAACCTGAGCTAAATTCGAATTATGCAAGATGGTTGGCATTAATTAGGGAGTTTGATTTCAAAATAAAATATTTCAAAGGCAAGGAGAGAAAGGTAGTTGATCCACTTAGTAGGAAGCTACGAGTATCTCATCTAGCAGCGGAAAGTTCTTATGAAATTAATATTCAATAACAGATTAAAGAAATTGTTGGAATTATGAATTAGTTGTTTTCCTTGATTGCAACCTACCTGATGAGTTGTCCTTGATGACAACCTATTTGATGAATGGAAACCTACTTGATTATTAGTCTCTTGATGGAAACCTACTTGTTGAAGATGTAACAGGATATGGCAAAGTGCTTTACAAATGTGACAAAATGTTTTGGCAAAGGCAAAGAAGTTTAGAGGCAGAGGTATGATAAATTTGAAAGTTCAAGAAGTATACATGGGTTCGGTTAAGAAAAGCCACGTACACATGCAAATTTGAAGAAGCAAAGGCGTGTACAATTTCCGCACAATGGTACTAAATACCAAGGGTCCTTACCATGATATTTCCCTGTGGTATTGAGCCTAGTAACATATGTTTTGATCCTGTCTAAGAAAACCAGCGACTGGAGTATGGTTTTGACCTATGGTATTGAAAAAAAAAGGCTAAACTATATAAGGTGATGAAGATCAGTGAGTGCATAGTGTGCAAGTGATGGAAATCTTATGAATAGTTAGATTTGAAGCAAGTATGCATGCTATGGGTTATTGATGATTTTCTTGATATAAACTAAGTATGCACCAGAGAGACTGATGATGGATCAGATCCAACATATCTTAGATGGCATGATTTGATTTATGTTGATGTTGTCTTAATGCGTGATTTGTCTCTGTATGTCGAGATCTGGGTATGAATGAAGTTTTGTGTTGCAGTGAATATTTGACTCTGAATTTGTAGATTTGTACGTGGGTTTTATAGCCTAAAAGGTGCATAAACATGCATATGTTTTTCTGGTAAGTCAAGTACATGCGGGTTTGGTTCCTAAAAATCATGTACACATGCAGTTATGCTTTGAGGAAAGCACATACATAAAGTAGGGATTTTAAGAAAAGGATGTATAATCAGTTTTGATGTATTTATGTTTCCTGTCAATGAAGTCTCCTTGTTGATCTAGGTTTAAATAGTGATGTTTTGATTGTGGATTAATTGATTGAAGAATGTTTAGGTTACTTTCTGATTTTGATTGAAGATTAGAGGTTGTTATGTGATTGATTCATAATGTTGCAGTAGATCTGAGTATGATTCAATGTTTATTTCAGAATGACAATGGTCCAGTTTTCAGTTTTCATAAGTTTAAGATATGTACGTGGGTATGCTTCATGAAAGGTGAGTACACATGTGGGTTTGCTATTATAAAGTAGCGTATACATTTTGACAGATGGTTGACTAGGGTTGCAGTAACAGAATCTAGCTTTTGTGATATGAAGTATGATGTTTGATGTTCTGGTTATAGTGATACAATTGTTCAGTTGATTGGTTCAGTTTTGATTGGGTTACAGTTGATTGGGTTTCATTAACTGGTTGATGCAGTTGTGTCAGAGATTGATGATTGAGTTGTAGTGATGAAGTTACGGTTTGAAGATTGTCATTGAGCTTAACTATTGGTGATGGGTTGAGTTTGAAAATTTGATGAAACATGGCCTACAAGTTATGATATGTTGTAGCAGGTGGATCTAGTATGAAAATTTATGAAACATGGTCCCCGGAGTTGAGGGAGTTGGAGCTTCCTTGCAGTAGTAGCTGGTAAATCAAATCAAGGGGTTGGACCTCCCTTCCAGTAGCAACTAGAGAACGAGTGAAGGTTGTAGCCTTCAGTAGGTTGGTGCATGCGTATTGGTACAAGTTTATGTTAGTAAAAAAGCCAAGGGGTTGAAGATCCCTTCCAGGAGCTGGAGAATGAGTGAAGGTTGTAGCCTTCTACAGATGCTTGTCTGTGTACTGGTATTAGTTTATGCTAGTATAATATTGTAAAATATTTTCTTTATATTCAAAAGAAGACAAAGACGACAGCAGCAAATGGTTTTTTCCCACATTGGGTTTCCACCTTAAATTCTGGTGTTCATGTGTGTTTCTTATGTGTGATGGTTTATTTTATTCTTACTGCACATGGTTACTAGATATCTAATGTTTAATAAAGTACAGATGCACTGGCTGAAGATAAACATATGAAGACTTAACTAAATCATAAGTTTACTGGATGCACATTAGTTGTCTTAAGAACAATCACGTACATATGCGGGTTCCTTTCAGTAAAGTCACATACATAAATCAAAATATAAAATGAAAAGTTTGTGATTTTGAAAATATCGATTCACCCCCCTCCCCCTCAGTATTTTTCCCAACAATTGGTATCAGATGCACTCCTTTGGCAGAAGCTTGATTGCTTGAAGGAGATCTATCAAGATAATGGGAAAGAAGCAAAAGAAGAAAGAAAATCCAAGGAAGGAGATAGTAAATGGAAGCAGATATTCAGAAGCATTATCAGGTATGGACTTTTGTTCTAAATGTGATCCATTTCCTCATCTATGAAAAAATGATAGTAATGAAGAAGATGAGTTTGACCAAGACTGTCAATTACTTATGGAATTTGAAGATGATTATGTTGATAATTTCATGGATTCCCTAGAAGAAAGATGTTTTTATTGAAGAAATATCTCATCTTAAGATTTGTTTAGAAGAAGCTAAATTAGCATAAGAAACTTTGAAAAAACAAATCATAGAAAAAGAAGAACACAACAAGAAGCTAGAATGTGAAATAGTCAATCTAAGGAAAGAAATTGAGAAAGCAAAAAGTCTTAATATTATATTTTCTAAAGGATCTGAAACCTTGAATGAAATCATCAAGGTTAACCGCCCACCTCTTATAAAAAGAGGTCTTGGATATTGTAAAGAAACATCAAAACCTATAAAGTCTTCTACAAACACAGGAAGCTAGCTCAATGCAGTAAAAGGAAGCAGTTAACATCACTATGTCCTACATCAAAAGAATAAAGGACCAAATACAAAAACAAGAATCTATTTCAATGCAGTAAAAGGAAGAAGTCAACATCTCTCCGTCTTACAACAAAATAATAAAGGACCAAATACCTCCCAGGTAAACTCTTCTCTGTTCAATCAAAATGACAACACTAGAAGGTACTATGCTCCCAGATGATTCTACTTTAATGTACAATGTTTTTCTTGTCACAATTTTGGTCGTAAGGTTGCTCAATGTGTTTGTTACAAAACTATCATGACTAGGGAAGCAAGAAAACAAAAGAATGAGAAATTTTATCACAATGCTTTCTCTCCTCTTCAATATGAAACTAAATGCTCCCTTTGCAATAACTTTGGGCATAAGGTATCTGAATGCAAGAGAAAAGGATGATCAATATCTCAGGATAAGAAAATGGAAATGACGTCTAAGGTATGGAAGAAGAAAACCATTGAATCTAAAAACTATGGTCTAGCTTTATATGCAAGGGATCAAGAAAATTTGTGGTACTTTGATAGTGGATGCTCAAAACACATGACAAATGATAAAGATAAATTTATATCTTTTAAATAAATAAATAAAGAAAAGAAAGTAACCTATGGAAACAATACACTCGCTACTGTCAAAGGAAAAGGAACTATTATGTTAAAAGAAAAGGTTAAAGTTGGAAATGTTTTATTTGTTGATGGATTGAAGCATAACTTATTAAGTGTCAACCAAATGTGTGATTAAGGGAATGAATTTGTTTTCAGATCAAATAATTGTGTAGTTTTAAGTCTCGATATAGGGAATACTATAATAAAAGGAACAAGAAATCCAGGTAATGTCTATGTATGGGAATCTAGTCTTGAACATTGTTACTTAAGAAAAGCAGAAGAAGGTTGGTTATGGAACAAAATATTGGGACATCTAAGCTTTAGTCAATTACATAAGTCAAGAAATCTAGGAGCAGTTCGTGATTTTCCAAACATATCTCTACCATAAAATACCATATGCAAAGCATGTCTATTTGGTAAGAAAACCCGAGCACAATTCAATGCCAAAGAAGGTTTTGCAAGTAGGCCTATTGAACTAATTCATACTGATATATGTGGACCAATAAAGAAAAAGTAACTTAGAGGTGAACCATATTTCATCTTATTTATTGATGATTTTACTAGAATGTGCTAGATTGGTTTATTGAAGTATAAGGAGGAAGAATTTGATAAATTTAAAGTCTTCAAAGCTTTAGTAGAGAATGAGTTAGACTTGAAAATCAAATGTCTCAGATCTAACAGGGGAGGAGAAGACATATCAAACAATTTTTTTGAATTTTGTGAACAACATGGCATCAAGAGGTAGTTTTCTATAGCTAGGACTCCTCAACAAAATGGAGTAGCAAAAATAATGAATAGATCAATCCAAGAAATGGAATTGGTATCTTCCGGGGTGAAGCAACACATACAACGGTAAATATTCTTAACAAAACCCATATTTTTGAGAATAGTGATAAGGTACGGTAAACGCCCAACTATTAAGAATTACAGAGTTTTTGGAAGTAAGTGTTATATAAAGAATAATAAGGATAAACTTGGAAAGTTTGAAGTTTGAGCCGACAAAGGAATTCTTCTTGGGTACTCTACTAGAATCAAAGGATATAAATGTTACAATAAAACACTTAAAAATATTGTTGAATGCATTGATGTTGTGATTGATGAAGCATCCATAGGTATCGAAAGGGAAGCACCAATAGATGACCAATATCCTCTTACATCTAGCCAAAATAATGAGGATGAAAGAATCAATGAAGCATCAGATGAAGGAAGTAATAATATAGAATAACCAGAAAAGACTCCATCAAGGTATGTTCATAAAAACCATCTAGACTCTCAAATTCTACATGATAAGGAATCTAGAATACAAACTAGAATAACTCTTGTTGGAACTACTAGTCATCTAGCCTTACTATCCAAAATTGAACCACAAAATGTAAATCAAGATAGAAAAGATGAATGTTGGATTAATGCTATGCATGAAGAACTTGACTAGATAGAAAATAATCACACTTGGGAATTAGTTCCTAGAACTCATGATAAGAATTTAATTGGGACAAAATGGGTTTTTTAAAATAAATTAAACGAGAATGGAGAAGTAATTAGAAATAAAGCAAGACTCGTTTGCAAAGGTTATGCTCAAAAATAAGGAGTTTGAAGAAAAAATTTCTCCTGTAGCCATACTTGAAGCCATAAGGATAATTCGTGCCTTTTCAAGCTTTCATAATTTCAAAGACTATCAAATGGATGTTAAATCTGCATTTCTTAATGGGGACCTAGAAGAAGAAGTCTATAATGAACAAACTCAAGGGTTTATTCTAGGTAATGATGAAAAACTTGTTTGCAAACTCAAGAAGGCATTATATGGGCTAAAACAAGCCCCTCGTGCATGGTATTATCTCCTTGACAAATATCTTCAACAACAAGGCTTCATTAAGGGGTCTGCAAATAACAAACTATATATAAAGGTGGATGATGGTAAACTTTTAATTGTTATTGTTTATGTGGATGACATCATCTTTGGTAGTAATGAAGAATCCATGAGTCAAAGGTTTGCTTCTATCATGCAGCAAGAATTTGAAATGTCTTTACTTGGTGAACTACCATACTTTCTTGGTTTACAATTTGAACAAGCAAAGAATGGAAGATTCCTCTCACACACAAAGTACCTTAAGAAAATTCTAAATAAATATGGAATGGAAGATTGTAAACTAGTCTACACACCCATGGTGACAGGATGTATTCTCAATTCACATGATGATTCTCCAGCAAATTAACCAACCATAATACAAATCCATGATCATAAGTCTACTTTATCTTGTAGGAACAAGACTATATATCATGCATGCAGTTGGGATTGTTGGACGTTTCAGGCAAATCCAAAGGAAAATCATCTTCAGGTGGTCAAAATAATCTTCAAATATCTACAAGGAACTCAATACCTTGGTTTATGGTATCCCAAAGATGCAGATCTTACTCTTCATGCTTATATAGATGCAAATTGGGTAAGAAATGTGGATGATAGAAAAAGCACTAGTGGAGGAGCATTCTATATGCGGCCCCACTTGGTATCATGGTTAAGTAAGAACAAAAAGTTTGATTTCATTGATTCCTGTAGAAGCAAAATATGTATTTTTTGCATCATGTTTCACACAACTTCTCTAGATGATGCAATCATTGCAAGACATTCAAATCAACTATTCTCCACCCATTTCCATTAAATGTGATAATACAAGTGCAATTAGTATTTCCAAAAATCTGGTTATGCACTCCAAGGCCAAATATATTCCAATTAGATATCATTTTGTAAGAGAACAGGTGCTTGAACGAAAGGTTAAACTGGAAGATGCCCCCTCAAAAGAACAAGTTATCGATATATTTACAAAACCTCTTCCACATGAAGCATTTGAATATCTTAGACAGAAATTAGGAATGGTCTCTGCTTCATCACTCTGTTGATTCCTCATGTTCAAGGGGAGTAACACATATGTGACTTGATGATGACTCCCATGGTTGTTTTTTATTTTCATGTTGCTTATACTACTTACAGTGTCTCTGGTTTAGTCATAATACTCAGGTACAGACAAAACAAACTTAGGGGGAGTTGAAAGTATGAAATTTTAGTATTTCACTTTCTGTAGGTGGATCTTATGAGAAAAGGCACATGTATATGTAAGTTCTAAGTTTCACAGTCACGTATATTTTGATTTGATGAAGAAAAAGTGGGACAAACTCAATAAAAGGGTCTGATATGCTTCAAGTCAATTATCAATTTCCTTTTCTGTTCTGATGATTGAAGGTTACACTCTATTGATGTTATTTGAAAGTGCTTTTGGTTTGTATAATTTTTTGATGACTTGATGGATGAGTGGTTGATGATGATGCCTTGAAGGTTCTTACTGATATATGAAATGATATGATCAAATATGATAGTGAACCGTTGGCACAGGTTCAGGGGGAGCATTTTCTATGCTTCTAATAATGCATTGTTGGCATTATGTTTGCTTCATACATAATGATTCTTTGGTGTTGCTGGTTATGTTGATGAAGTTCTTGAATGATGAATAGTTGATTATGTTGCATATTGATGAAGTGGTGTTGTTGTGATAAATCTTCTTATGAATAATTTGGGCCAATAAAATGATGTTGTGAAGACATGATCATATGCTACTGCTACATATTTTGAATGATACTTTGAAACATGGCATATTGAATAATGAGACTAAATTTTTCTATCTTATAATTGATGATGAGTTGTTGTTGGTAGATGTCTATGGTGAAGATCATATATGGTGTATGATAGTTTTTGATGACTATCATGGTCTTTTTAGGGTCTTTGGTCTTGATTATGAATGTCTTATCTATCATTTAATGTAAAGGTCATGTAAATTCCTATGATCTACTCAATGTAAAATTTAGTTATGTATGGACTATTGTGGTCAAGTCCTTTTGACATATGATGTAATTTGTAACCCCACTGTGTTTGGGAAGTTGATGTAATAATGACGTCAAACCCAATATGATTGGGTAGTTGATGTAAGTTTGAGTCCTTGGTGTTAGGATAAGTCTTATGAGTCATAGAGTCAATTTCAATTTACACTTTTAACATGTGCTCAAGGGTAGCATAGTCAGTGTGCATATTAAGCAGTTCAGATATGGAAGTATTCATTCAACTTTGGACAGTCATTTTCCCTTGATGTAAAAGGGAGAGACTGACTTGGTGCTTGGATTGGTGTTTAACAAGCTTAGTTCTTATCTTGATGTATTTACAGGTTGCGATGACCAAACACCAAAGTGGTTGCCATCAAGTCCAAAGGGGGAGATTGTTGGCATTATGAATTAGGTGTGTGCTTGATGGAAACTTACTTGATGATTTTTCCTTGATGACAACCCATTTGATGAATGCAAATCTACTTGATTATTAGTCTCTTGATGGAAATCCACTTTTTGAAGATGCAAACATAATATGATAGAGTGCTTTATAGATGTGACAAAGTGTTTTGGCAAAGGCATAGCAGTTCAAAGGCAGAGGCATGATAAAGTTCAAAGTTCAAGAAATATACATGGGTTCGGTTAAGCAAAGCCATGTACACACGTGAATTTGAAGAAGAAAAGGTGCTTATTATTTCCGCGCCATGGTATTCTAAATACCAAGGGTCCTTACCATGATATTGCCCTATGTTATTGAACCCAGTAATGGTTGTTTTGATATCATATAAAAAAATCATCGGCTAGAGTATGGTTTTGACCTGTGGTATTGAAAAAAAAGCTAAACTATATAAGGTGATGAAGATTAGTGAGTGCATAGTGTGAAAGTGATGGAAATCTTATGAATAGTTAAATCTGAAGCAAGTATTCATGTTATGGGCTATTGATGCTTTGATCTAAACTAAGTATGCACCTGAGAGTTTGATGATGGATCAAATCTGATAGATCTGAGATGACATGATTTGATTTATGTTGATGGCATCCTAATGCGTGATTTGTATGTGTATGTCGAGATCTGGGTATGAATGAAGTTTTGTGTTGCCTGAAAGGCACATAAACACATAGATGTGTTTTTGGTAAGTCATGTACACGCGGGTTTGGTTCCTGAAAAGCATGTATACACACAGCTATGCTTTGAGGAAAGCGCATACATAAACTAGGGATTTTAAGGAAAGGATGTATAATCAGTTTTATCAATTCTTACATAATTCTGTTATCTGTCAATGAAGTCTTCTTGTATATCTGGGTTTAGACAGTGACGTTTTTATTGTGGATTATTTGTTTGAAGAATTTTGAGGTTACTTGTTGACTGTGATTGAATATGAGAGATTGTTCTGTGATTGGTTCAGGATGTTGCAGTAGATCTGAGTATGATTCAGTGTTTGTTTCAAAATGACAATGGTCAACTTTTCAATTTGCAGACGTTTAAGATCTGTATCTGGGTATGCTTCATGAAAGGCACGTACACATGCAAGTTTTCTACTGTAAAGTAGTGTATATATTTTGACAGATGTTTCATCAAGGTTTGCAGTAACATAATCTCATTTTTGTGATATGTAGTATGATGTTTATTGTTTTGGTTACAGTGATCTAACTGTTCATTTGATTGTTTGAGTTTTGATTGAGTTATAGTTGAATGGGTTTCAATGATTGGTTGATTTAGGTGTGTCATAGATTGATGATTGAGTTGCAATGATGAAGTTACAGTTTGATGATTGATATTTAGCTTAAATGTTGGTGATGGGTCCAGTATAAAAATTTGATGAAACGTGGCCTACAAATTATGGTGTGTTGTAGCAAGTGGATCCAGTATGAAAATTTATGAAACGTGGCCTACAAGTTATGATGTGTTGTAGCAGGTGGATCTAGTATGATCATTTATGAAATGTGGTCCTCAGAGTTGAGGGAGTTGGATCTTCCTTCTAGTAGTAGTTGGTAAATCAGATTAGGGGGTCGAAGCTCCCTTCCAGTAGCATCTAGAGAATGAGTGAAGGTTGTAGGCTTCAGCAGGTTGGTGCTTGTGTATTGGTACAAGTTTACGCCAATACAAGAGCTAGGGGATTGAAGCTCCTTTCCAGTAGAAGATGGATAACAAGTGAAGGTTGTATCCTTCTGCGGGAGGGAGTCTATTTACTGGTATGGTTCTGCGTCAATATAATATTGTAAAATATTTTCTTTATATTAAAAAGAATACAAAGATGACAACAATAGGTGGTTTGTTTCCAAATTGGGTTTCCAACTTAAATCATGGTGTTCATGTGTGTTTCTTATGTGTAATGGTTTATTTTGTTCTTACTGCACATGGTTATTTTTTATCTAATGTTTAATAAAGTATTGATGCAATGGCTAAATATGAATAGATGAAGAATTAACTGAATCATAAGTTTATTGTATGTATGCTAGTTGTTTTAAGAACAACCGCATACACACAGAATATAAAAACAGAATATAAAATGAAAAGTTTGTGATTTTTAAAATATTGATTCACCCCCATCCCGCCCCCCCTTAGTATTTTTCCCAACGGAAGCAATGTAATGGGATGGAAAATATATGCAATTAAGAGCAATATTATAGTAAGAAACAAAGGGAGAGGAGAACAATAATTACTCTCTCTCAGAGGATGTATTTTGTAAAATTCAAAGGTAAATGGTAGATACTTTGTATGAGTGACTTGAAGAAGCTCATACTAGAATAATTTTGTAAGATACCGTATTCTATTCATATTAGTTATCAAAAGATGCTAACAACCATGAAAAAGTCATATTATTGGCCAAGTATGAAAAGAGATGTGTTCGAAACATTGCTAAATGTAGAGAGTGCTAGCAGGGAAAAGTAGAATGCAAGCATCTAGTAGGGTTGTTACAGTCAATCCTTATTCTAGAATGGAAATGGGAGTTCATTTCCATGGATTTTATCATTGGTTTTCCACGAACATCTAAACAACATGATTCCATCATGTTTGTGGTAGAAAAGTTGAACAAGACAAATACCTTCATCTTTGTTAAGTCTACCCATACAACTAGTGATATTGCTCACGTTTTCATGGAAGAAATAGTGAGGTTACATGGGATTCCCCAAAAAATTATCTATGAAAAGGCTGTAAAGCTTACCAGGGTAAATTTTGGAAAATGTTTTTTGTTGGTCTTGAGACAGAATTGGATTTTAGAAAAACCTACCATTCACAAATAGATGGGTATACTGACAACAAAAACATAGTGTTGGAGAACATGTTGAGGATATATGTCATGCACTAGCCAAGGAAGTGGGAAACTTTTCTTCCACTAGTGGAGTTTTCTTTTAAAAATAGGTGCCACAAATCCTTGTAGATGAGTCCATTTGAGGCTCTTTTTGGGAGGAAATGTAACACTCCTATTAGTTGGAGTGATCCAATGAATATGGTCCATATTGGGCCTAATATGCTAAGAGATATGTAACATGAAATGGTAACCATCAGGAAGAACTTAAAGATGGCTCGAGATAGGCAGAAGAGCTAAGTGGACCAGCATAGAGTGCATAAAGAATTTAAAGTAGGGGACCATATTTACCTATGAGTCAGACCCAAGAAAATCTCCTTGAAAATTAGGTCTTATGCCAAGTTGGCGCCATGGTTTTGTGGGGCATTTCAATTTTTAGAGAGAATAGGATTGGTGGCATATAGATTGGCCTTGGCACCAATAATAAAGGTTCATAATTTTTTCCATGTTTCTTTACTTAAAAATATGTACATACCGCTAATAATGTGTTTGATTGGTTGGTACTACAATTATAACTAGATGGACAGTTCCAGCCAAAACCTTTGTGCATTCTTTATCAGAGACAAATTGTGCTATGGAATCGAGTAAGCAAGCAATTCAAGGTGCAGTGGAGGCACTTTGGTCCATAGGAATCCACATGGGAGATGCCTGATAAAATGCAAGTGTCATACCCATTTTTGTTTTCTTGTTAAGAAAATGTAGATATGATTGTAATTAGATATAAAGAGATGTGTATATAAATCTGACAATGGATTTTCATGCGTGGTTTAAAGCATTTTCTAATTTTGTTTAGGTATAGAACACCAAGGATAATTTTCCTCCAAGGGGGTGGGGTTGTGACAACCCTTTTGTGTTAACTCCCTCTTCTAAATATTTATGAATTTAGTTTTGTAATTAAATTGTGGTAATGCAAACACAATGAGCTGGCTGAGAAAAGGGACACAGGTTTAGTAGCCTGGCAAGGAGATTTCTCGGGAAATTGGGTAAATGCTCATTTAATGGAAGCTTAAAGATCAAGCTAAACAATATAACCAGAAGAAGAAAAATCAATCGCACAATACACATGAAAATACTTTGGTGAAAGCCTCAGCTAAAAACCCCACTATTTGTATTATCATACAAGGTGGAAATACATAGGAATTATACAAAGCCTTAGCTCTCGCAGCTAGCCAACTCTCAGTACAATCCTTACAGATGCTCACAGGAAATCTCTCAAGCCTTCCTCTCTTCCCTCCAAGCTCCTATTTCCTTGCGTTGTTCCGTTGGGATGATTCTCCTTCAACCAAGTGGAACACTCTGATCTCGCACACTATCATAACTGTGTAATCCTCAAGGAATGATGCCTTGACTAAATGCATGAGTTTTCTTTATAAGAAAACACATGCAACTGATAGTACACTGTCCTTGACTTTAATCTCAACTGGGTCTTTCTCAGAATAGACATGCATGAGTTTTTGATGAGGGAATCTTCAATTAACTAGAGTAGCACTAGTTGAGTGCATGCATGCATCAATTGACTAATAACTCTCTATTAGTTCCTCAAACAGTTTGGAACTAATTTAACTGGACTTAACTCAGTAAACTGAGTTAACTAATTACAAATAAAATATAAATCAATCTTATCTCCTTAATTTAAGGGATAACTCTTGCATGATTTCAGAAAGACTTCTTACTTGAATTTCTCCAACTAATTAATTCAAAATGAATTAATCAATTATTTCCAAGTAGTTGTTAAGACTAAATTCAATTTTAATTCACAATTTAATTCAAGGACAAATTAAATTGGAATATTCTTGTTGCCACATTTCAACACTACCTCTCAATAAGAAAGGGACTATCTTCCACCCTGATCCTATCTCTATGGAACTCAAATTTACACTTTGGCAATGCCTTTGTCAAAATGTCAACATCTTGCTCCTCTATCGAAATATACTGTAGTGACATGATCCTGCTTTCTACACAGTCTCTGAGATGATGACATCGAATGTCGATGTGCTTGGACCTATCATGAAATAATGGATTCTCAGATAGTTTGATACAACTCTGATTATCACTAAACAAGATCCTCCTTGCTACACAGTCTCTAAGATGATGATACCGGGTGTCAATGTGCTTGGACCTATCATGAAATACTGGATTCTCAGATAGTTTGATACAACTCTGTTTACCATAATAAATCATAGTTGGATCTATCCTCTAATCAAATAAACCAACTAGGATTTTCTGCATCCAGATGGCCTCACATGCTACCTGACTTGCAGCCATGTATTCTGCCTCTTTCGAGCTGAGTGCAACCGACCTCTATTTCCTGTTGTACTAATAAACTGTTGCTTCACTCCATCTGTCTGTTTGTACCATAATCCATACTGAGATGTTCCTCTAAGGTATCTCAATGCATGCTTTGCCACCTTCCAAAACATCTTGGTAGGCTGAACCATCGCTTGACTCAATTGGTTCACCGCATAGCACAAATTTGGTCATGTGTTCACTAAGTACATCAGTGAACCCACAAGCTACCTATACACAGTATCTTCCACTACTTCCCCTGAAGTAGCATCCTCCTTCCTCTAGTTACTAGCTAGAGGAGTTTGCATGGGCTTTCACTTCTCCATGTGGAATCTCCTGAGTATCTCGTTGGCATACTTGCCCTGAGACACAAACAACTCCCCATCCTTCTACCACACTTCCATGCCAAGGAAGTAATGCATGAGACCCATGTCTTTCATCTCGAATTCCCTTGCAAGTTCCTCCTTGCAAGATATGATCAACTGATCATCACCAGTCAATATGAGATCATCAACATAAAGTACGATGATCAACAACTTACCTTTCACCATGATGTTGTACAGGTTTGCGTCCACTTCACTCTTTGTGAAACCCAACCTGGTGAAGTAGTTGTCTATCTTGGTGTACCAAGCATGAGGTGCTTGCTTCAACCCATAAAACGCTCTCTTGAGTCAGCACACATGCGACTCACGATCGAAGGTCTCAAAACCTTCTAGTTGCTCTATGTACACCTCTTCCTCAACCTCACCATCGATGAATGCAATCTTCACATCCATCTGATGGATCTTCCAATCGATCTGTGTTGGTAGTGCCAACATAGATCTAATAGATGAGTACCTTGTGACAGGAGAAAAAGTCTCATCATAGTCAATCCCCTCGACTTGTAAAAAGCCACAGGCAACAAATCTTGACTTATGCTTCTCCACACTACCATCAACAGCTTGCTTTACCTTATAAAGCCAACGGTAACTCACAACTGACTTGTTCTCCAGTCTCGGAACCACATCCCAAACACTGTTATGAACTATGGAGTCATACTTCTCCACCATAGAATCAACCCAAATCAGCTGCTACACTGCTTCCTCAAAGGAAGATGGCTCAATCTCAACACATTCCCTTGCAAGGACCATGTATCTAGTGTACCTCTCAGGTGACCTCCTCTGTCTGCACTGAGAATATGGTGCTCCCACATTCTCTCTCGCATCCTCCAACAATATGTCAGATTCTCTTGTGCGCTTCCGTCCATATCTAGAAGGATCTGCTTGAGTGGATGTCTCCACTCCTAGAACCTTTACATGTAGCTGTTGTGCATCAGTCTCAGGCTCCTCCTCCTTAAGAACCAACAGTTCCTCCACAGCCTATAGTTGGAGCTCCCTCTCAAGGGAAACTCGCATGGCCTTCTGCTCATCAAACTTGAGATCTATGTGAACCACTGCCCTCCGACTGGTAGGAAAGTACACTTGATATTTGTGGGGTGTATCAGTGTACCCCACAAGTATCCCCAACTCTACTATCATCTCAAGCTTCTTCCATGCATCCTTTGTCACATGGAACTATATCGATGAGCCAAAGATCCTAAAGTGACCCACATTTGGTCTCTTACTGGAGAAATCTTCCTCTGGTGTCTTCATCCCAAGTATGCGATGCGGGCTTCTATTCTACAAATAGACTATTGTGTTGCATGCCTCAACCCACAAGTGAAGTGGTAGGCCTTGGTCATGAAGCATTGCTTGTGCTACCCCTACAATAGTTTTGTTCTTCCTCTTGGCCACCCCATTCTGTTGTGGGTTATGAGGTGTCGTCAACTCTCATTTAATTCCTTCCGCTGCATAGAAGTCCTTAAACTCTTGAGATACATATTCTCCATCGTTATCGCTTCTCAAGGGCTTGATATTCTTCCCTGACTCTTTCTCGACCAAAGCTTTGAACTCACAAAAATTTGTGAAAGTTTGGTCCTTCTTTTGCATGAAATAAATCCAACATTTACGAGAATAGTCATCAATGAAAATCAAATAACACCTTTGCTTCACAGTGGATGCCGTCGAGAATGGTCCACACACATTAGTATGAACTCGCTCTAAGATAGCCTTTGCTTGACTGTCTCGATCATGAAAGGAAGACTTGGTATACTTTCCCAAGGTACAACCTTTATATGTGTCAACTTGCTCAAGTTTACCTTTCGTAAGTCTTGTAGATATCTTATGTATTATCTTCAAAGCCCCATGATGCAAATGGCCCAACCGCCCATGCCACAACTCGCCAATGTCTTGGCTTTATAGAGATTCTTCACCAGAATCCCTATCCTCTTGGTCTAACCTGTGGTTATGTATCTTAGGAACGCCTTTCTTTTACTGAAGACAACATCATAGCCTTTGTCCTCCAACATCGTGACCGATACCAGGTTCTTCTTCAGTCCAAGCACATACATGACATCTGTGAAGGTGATAGGAGCTCCATTCTCCCTCTAAAAAGAAACCATGCCCACTCTTGAAACACTATACCTTCTGTCATCACCCATCTCTATGCGCATCTTGAGGTCTTTCTCCTCCAAGGCACTGAATAAACTTTTATCACTATTCATGTGGAATGAGGCTCCACTATCAAGATACCAGACACAACCCATCATCAATGACACCATGCATGTGATGAGGGTAAAGTCCATTTCGGACTAAGAGGCTAATGCCTCACCTTCCAATCCTTCCGAGGATCCCTTCTTGGACTTCTTCGATGGGCAATTAGTCACATAATGTCCCATCTTGTGACAGTTAAAGCATCTCACTTTAGACATGTCACTCTTATTCCCTCCATGAGAAGAATTCTATTTGGAATGAGACAACTTGCCCTTCCCTTTCCTTGCCTTACTTGCTAAGGCCAGATTTTCTTCATCATCATCCTTGGATGAAGAACCATCTCGTGTGCTCCTCCTGATCTCCTCCTTCATAAGATCCGACCACATTCATTCCCAATCCGGCATTTTCTCCCTTCAATTCATAGAGTCCTGGTAGTTATTCCAACTCTTTGGAAGGCCAAGGAGAGCGAGGCTCACCATATCATCATCGGCAATATTTATTCCCACACTACCAAGCTCATCTTTGCAGGTGGTGAGCTTGTTCAGATATGTGGAAATATTATCACCCTTCTCCATCTTGATTCTTCGAAGCTTATCCTTGAGCGCCAATTTCCTCTGGTCGCTACTGTTCTGGTAGAGGTCCTTCAATGTCTTCCACATTGAAAATGGACTATCCTTCCCATGGAGACTCAAGAAAATATGGTCTCGAACTCCCTCAAGGATGATCTATCTCACCTTCACCACACACTTCTTCCACTCAGCCAACTCTTTTGCATTAGTTGAAGCTGGCTTTGGGATTTCTTGATCAATGAATTCCTTCAATCCATTTTTGTCTAATACATCCTCCACTCTATCTTTCCATGTTACGTAATTCAAGCTACCTTCTAAGGCATACTCAAGTCTCAAGCCATAGAACGCCATTGGCCAACCTTGAAGTATGATATGAATTCGATTTGCACCTGCAGCCCCAAACCTTAAACTTCAAATTCTCTTCTCAGTATATTGTTCACAGCTCCGATTTCATGTAGAAAATTTCTACATATCCAGCTCTGGTACCATGTAGAAATTCTGATGTAGGTTAACCCGATAATGCAATATAAATCAAAGAATAGTACTATAACCTACTTCTACTATCAATCTTTAAAAGCTTAAAGATTGAGCTGAACAATATAACCAGAAGAAGAAGAATCAATCACACAATACACATGAAAATACTTTGGGGAAAGCCTCAGCTAAAAACCCCACTATCTATATTATCATACAAGGTGGAAATACATAGGAATTATACAAAGCCTTAGCTCTCACAGCTAGCCAGCTCTCAGTACAATCCTCACAGATGCTCATAGGCAATCTTGGCTTCTCTCAAGCCTTCCTTTTTGCCCTCCAAGCTCCTATTTCCTTGTGTTGTTCCTCTAGGATGATTCTCCTTCAACCAAGTGGAACACTCTGATCTCACACACTATTAGAACTACGCAATCCTCAAGGAATGATGCCTTGACTGCATGCATGATTTTTCTTTATAAGAAAACGCATGCAACTGATAGTACATTGTCCTTGACTTTAATCTCAACTAGGTCGTTCTCATAATAGACATGCATGAGTTTCTGATGAGGGAATCTTCAGTTAATTAGAGTAGCACTAGTTGAGTGCATGCATGCATCAACTAACTGATAACTCTCTATTAGTTCCTCAAACAGTTCGGAACTAATTTAACTGGACTTAACTCAGTAAACTGAGTTAACTAATTACAAATCAAATAGAACTCAATATTATCTCCTTAATTTAAGGGATAACTCTTGCATGACTTCAAAAAGACTTCTAACTTGAATTTCTCCAACTAATTAATTCAAAATGAATCAATCAATTATTTCCAAATAGTTTTTAATACTAATTCGATTTTAATTCACAATTTAATTCAAGGAAAAAATAAATTGGAATATTCTTGTTGCCACATTTCAACATAACTGGTATGTCTTTTAATGAAACTGACTAGAATTAATAGCAGGATATAGGAGGTGTATAGGATTCCTCAATGGAGGACAATCGATACCCCTCTACCCTATCTTGTGGATTGTTCTTGGACAAGTCAACAAGCAAAGAAGTGCAAAGAAATGAAGCATTCGAACAATGCAAGAAAGGGAGTGATGAGCATAATATGATAACTTTGTGGAAAAATAGAGGAGGGAACACCATAGTAAGCAAACACACGGGGATGTTACATCACACTTGAAAAGTGTGCAAGAAGAAGAGAAACCACAAACCATGGATTAGAATTTTTGTGCACACAGTAGAGTGTGGAAAACATTACTCAAGTGAAGGCACAGTGATCTCTTGTATAGGCATTCCTAGCTTGTATAGGCATTGTAACCTTTGCATTCCTAGCTTGTATAGGCATTCTCTATGTTTAATACTTGACTGTGGGCTTACATTTGTTACTAGTGTGCTATAGATTATTTAAATATTTGTCTTCTGAATCCATCACATAAAGGTATTGATTTCTGACACATTTCAAACCAACCAATGCAGTTCATCATTGGGATGATTATATGAAGAGAACCTGATCCAACAGGGGGATAAGAAGAGGAAGGAGTCAAAAGTAAAAAAACTAACATTTAGAAAAAATAAATTTGTTATATAAAATCTCCAAATTCAATAATAAATGTAAATATAAATAGTGTTATAATAATTTAACATTAATAAATACTAATAACGGTCAAATAAATTTAGAGATAAATAAATAATAATTAAGTATTAATATTCGATTATAAATAATATATATAAGGATGTTGGACGATGCTGGACTCAACACAATATAAGGAAATCAAGATGTTATATAAGGATGTTGGACGACGTATAAGGAATTCAAGATGTTATATAAGGATGATGGAGGATGTTGGACTCACCACAATATAAGGAATTCAAGATGATATATAAGGATGCTGGATGATGTTGGACTCAGTACTTACTTGAAAAATAGAAAGACAAACGTTGAACAATGTTGGACTCAATACTTACTTGACAAATAGAAAGATGAACGTCGAGCTAATTCTCTCACTGAGAGACGTGAACCAAAACCACTCCTCAGGTCTTCATTTTTACCTTATACTCTCCAAGGTATTTTCAGAATTACAGAACTATCCTTAGATAGGTGGCCCATCAGGCTTCTATATTAAATCAAGAAAAAAACGTACATACCATGTGAATAATAACATAAGGGAGCTCGTTCTAAACGATGCTCCTTCTTTGTTAAAAACACTTATTTATAGACCAGAGAAGTCTCTTTGAATCTGAAATCCGGATTTGAAACCTAAACTAACTAGAATTATTGAGGGTCTTGCCAGGAATCATACCCCCACAATGTCTACTCAATCTTTCTTTTCAAAAGTAAATATTCCTATGTACAATTTTATTCACTGTGACTATAGTCACAGACGCACGAATCCATTCCACAGTCGTTGCAAGCCTTATCGACATCTTCCGCCTTTTGTCTTTCTAGAGCCTCTAGAATATATTCGATATCCACTTCCTCTAGAATGGGGTTCGGCTGAGCATATTTGTACCATGGCGGTGCTGGTTCAACCTCTTTAGTTTTTTATGATTGTCCGATTTTGATCTTTTTTTATTTACCCATCATGTCGTATCTTTATTTTTTCATAGGGCATCTGCATGTGCTAGGTTGTCTACTTCAAAACTTTGAATCCAACATTTATCAACATTTAGATGTTTGACATGATTGACAGGTAGTTCTATTCCAACAAGATCAGAGAAATCGATTTCTTTATCAATTGTGTGTTTTATCCATTGCAGATTTATGTATTTTCCTCTAAGCCACTGATTATCAAACAGGACATCGCTATAGCTTCCTGAGGTGAACATAAAGTGGATCAAACATAATGTATCATCATTCCAATTTCTTGAACTAATTATTAAAATGATTAAATATTTGACATTGATAATTAATCTAATGTTCTATCTTTTCCAATTATTCGTTATACTTCTTAGATAATTGCCTTTTTGTGAGATAATTCTTTTTCTGGAAAGGTTCGAAACCATTCTGAAACATCTTGAATTAATTGTTTATTGTAAACCAGTCTGAAGGCTCTTGCTGATGTTCCTGCTTTTTCCCATAATTGATCAAATGGGTTAAATGATAAATCATCTATTAAACCAATGGTTTCCCACGGTGTAGATGTCGTCCTTAAATATTTCAGAGATCTTTCAATGTTTTGAGATATTTGTATCTCTCTCTTTTTTGTGCATCTTCCATCCTTTATTATCCAGTTGGCATGAGGTTCTAGAATATTAAACATGGGAAAGTTGTCATCTACTTCATAGTCTTCTCCCCAACTTTGATAGAAAGTCCGATTAAATTCTTCCCAAAAATTTGGGATTCTTAATGACCTAAGCCATTTTTCTATTTCTTCTTGGATAGGAATATTTTCTTCATCTAAAAATTTGACTGAATTATATATCCCCATTCCAAAATCTACACATTTGACTAACTGATAATAGTTGATGATTATTAGAACCTGTATCATTTATGGTGTCGATGTGATATACCACATAATTCGTAAGTGATCTGAATAAGATTTTTACCTTCATCCCTTCATAGGGATAAATTTTGCAGAGTTCATCCCGAATTCCTAGTTGAGTACTGATGTTCTTTGTTTTATAACCTATGATTTTTTTAATCCATTCATTTCTTCTCATTCTCTTTTTTTCCGGAGAAAAAGGAAAATACTTCTTCTCATTCTCATTCCTACCAGCCTTTTTATTTCATTTGTAAGTTGTGTTATTTGTTGTTCTAAAAGTTGAAGCCTTTGTGCTAATGTTGTTTGGCTATCTTCTATTCTCAACATCTCAAACGGAGAATTTGATTGAGTATGAATTATGATCTGAACATCTTGTTCATTTCCCTTGTTAACACATCTACTAAATTTCCTAGTTTCCATTGAACTTCAAATTCATACTGTTAGAACCATATTTGTTAGGATAGTAATATGCCTCTAGACATTTGTCGTCCAATTTTTTCATTTAAGAAAAATTGAAAATTCTTGCAATCTGTTCTGCTTATAAATTTAACGGACACAAGATATAATTCAAATTTCTAGATTCCATTGAATATAGCCAAAGTTTCTTTTTCTACTGTGAAATAATTTTTCTGACTAGGTGAAAACTCATCTGATTTATATGCACAGATTTGTTCTTCTTGATTTTCTCCTTTTTCAAGCAATACCGCTCCCCAGTATTCATCGGATGCATATGTCTAAAGAATTAATTGTCCTGTTCCTGGAGGTTTGAGTTTTGGTAGGCTTCGTGATTCCTTTTTTATCTATTGTACTGATTTGGTTACTAAACTGCTCCATCTGTCATTCAAGTGTTTTCTAATAGCTTCTATTTTTCCAATAATTTAGGAATATATTTATGTACATAATTCAGAATTCCCAAAAATATTTGGACTTGATTTTTATCTTGTAATTCATCTGGGAACTAGTTATCTTCTGTACAATGTGGGTTTGCATCCGAGTTTTTCCATTGATGACGATTATTCCTAGAAACCCAATAGTTTCTTTGAAAAATTATAATTTTATCTGATAAAACAACATCCATCTTTGACTGGAGAATTTCTTCTTTTTATGTATCTGTATTTTGGAAATGGATTCCTTGGATTTGCTACCCGTTTTATCCTGTATTTCCCAAAGTCTCTTCTCTTATGATTTGTTATTTTTATCGGAGTCCATGGGAGTATTTCTTTACAAAATTCTTGTGATGGTTTGGTAGCACTTTCTTGAGCATTTTTCTGCTAGCAAAGATATTTCAATTTTTGTTTACAATGATTTATGAGATCTACCCTATAGATAACTTGCAGGTTTCTATCCCTTTCTTCTAGATCTTTCATTACTAAGTCACCTATGTTGTGTGGGAGTTTTGACAGAAATGTGACTTTAATCATTAAATCATTTCTTAGCTCAGTTGTTATTATCAGCCTGAAATATTCTTTGGAGAACTCTTCTAATCTTTTGGCATCTTTTAATTCCATATGGGATAAATCCACCATTCCCTGTTTATTAGAGTCCTCTGGTTCTATACAGAACTGAGTCCTAAGTAATTGTTCAAAAACTTCTAATACTTCCTTTATCACCTCTTATCTTTCTTCTTGTGGTGGCGTTCTCCACCATGTGTAGACTATTCTAGTCATTCTTTTCTCTTCCAAATTAAAGATTGCAACATTATCTAATTTTGTTGTTATTTTCATTTTCCATAAAGAACAACTCCATACCCTGATTGAGTCTTTTGGGTTGTTTGTATGATCTAAATCTAAAATATAGCCATTGCTATTGGATGCCATTAGATCTTCTTCCACTTTTGGATACTTTGGTACAAAATGGAAAACATGTGCTTTGTTTAAACTTGGTCTGATAAAGCTTGGAAATTTCTTAGCTGCATCTTCTAATTTCAAATCACATTTTTTTAATCCAAAGAATGCCTGTTGCTTTCTATTTAATCCTTCCCCTTCAAAAAAAGACAAAACTTCTATCTGTGTTGCTTCCCTAGAAATGCAGATTTTTAATTCAACTTCTTTAAGAATGATTTTATTTGTAAGTACAAACATAGTAGTATCTTTATAGACCTGGGAGCTTGTGAGCTGAGGGGGGTTCCACTTGGATGGGTCTATTAAAGGTTGTTCTTCTATACCATATTTAGCTTCTCTACTACTTACTTCATCTATACGAGTTCTATTCAGTTTCTCTACTACTTACTTCATCTATATGAGTTCTATTAACCAAACAAAACGCTTTCATCATTCTATCCATATTAACAGTAACCAAAAATAGAACGGGGCTTTGATACCAATATAATGTACTGATTTGGTCACTAAACTGCTCCATCCGCCATTCAAGTGTTTTCTAATAGTTTCTATTTTTTCAAATAATTTATGAATATATTTATGTACATAATTCAGAATTCCCAAAAATCTTTGGATTTGATTTTTGTCTTGTAATTCATCTGGGAAACTAGTTATCTTCTGTACAATGCGGTGTTGCATTTGAATTTTTCCATTGATAATGATTATTCCTAGAAACTCAATAGTTTCTTTGAACAATTCTAATTTTCGATCTGATAACACAATCCCATGTGCTTCCACTTCTTTTATGAATATATACAAATGGAGAATATGTTCATCAATATTTTCACTATGAATTAATATGTCATCAATATATACAATTATGAAATCATACCTGCTAAAGATGATGTCCATTCATTGTTGAAAGAAAGCAGGTGCATTTTTTAGACCAAATGGAACTACATTCCATTGGAAGAAACTGGTCGAGCAAGTGAAAGTTGTTTTGTGCCAATCTTCTGGTTTAATCTATATTTGATAATATCTGCTCTTCATATCAAATTTTGAGAAGATTTTTTACATCTGTATCTTATGTATTATAACCTCTTGCCTTGGTAGTGGATATTTGAATTCCTTTGTGATTTCATTAAGTGTTTTATAATTAATTTCCATTTTGGATTTCCCCCTTACCACTTCTGCATGATTTTTAACAATGAAAGTTGAGCACGAATACTGAGATGTAGATTCTTCAATTAAATTTAGTTTAAGAAGTTCCTTTACCTGAGTTTTCATTTCTTGTTCATATTGAGGTGTGCATGGAATAACCCCTCCTTGCACTTCGTTATCATAGAGTGTTTCAATGTCCTGCATTGGGCTTTTTTTGTCCCAAAATTCTTGGGGATCACTGGAACAAAATTTGAGTAACTTTCTTTGGATTTCTTTTTATTCGTCTGACCAGCTTTCTTCTCTAATAGATTTATTAACATGATGTTGTTTTTATTTTACTTCATATGTTTGCAATACTTCTTGCCAATCATTGCTATATTTTTCTGGTTTCTTCATTTTTTTTTGTTTTTTGCTAGTTTTTCTACTTTTTACATTTGATTCAGCTAAAGAAATTATATTTACACAGACTGCCTTATTCTTGATGTTGCAGATGATTTTATCTTTAGCTATTGTCATTGGGAGGACTGATGTTTATAAAGGGCATGCCCAATATCAGACTACTTGATTGATCATAATACTGGATTGCTGATAATTTTTTAATGCTCCCCCCTATATTCATAGGAATATTATCTACATAATGGGCGAGAGTTACATTACCTCTAGTGGTTCCTAAATTTATTATGTTCCTTAATTGTTTCCATGAGGATTTGAACAAACTTTCCCTGACCAAATTTTTTCAACCTCCTGAATCAATGAACGGATCTACCTCAACCCAATCCTTACCTGATTGAATTTATATTGTTATGTACAATAGATCATTTTCTCTGACTATTTTCTTCATCAGGTTCACTCCAGCTTCTAAATCATACTGTTGTGATAATTCTGTAGAGTAACCAATGTTCTTGGGAATTGGACAAAAACTTGGAGCTTTTGAATATATGTCGTTTACCTTTCCTTTTCCTTTGATTTTTGCTAGTTCTGCATGTTTCTCCTCTTCCTCTAATTCTTCTAATATGTCGTCTGTTTCATTGAATTTTGTTTGGCTATATTCGCTTATGGTTTCTAATTCTAATTCTATCTCATAATCTGATCCAATACAAATATTCATTTTTTGGCTTGTATCTAGACCTTCTTCTTCTATTGTGTCTTCCGTTTCAGATAGAATATATACATCAAAGCATTCATCTTCACTATCTACAACAGACCAATTGTCTACAAATTCATCCATTTCCATACATTTTTTCAGTTTTGATGAAGTATTTTTAGGACATTTAGCAGCAAAGTGTCCTTTTTTCTTATAGATAAAGCAACATCCATCTTTGACTAGAGCATTTCTTCTTTTTATGTATTTGTATTTTGGAAATGGTTTCCTTGGATATGCTACCCATTTTATCCTATATTTCCTGAAGTGTCTTTTCTTATGATTTGTTCTTTTTATCGGAGTCCATGGGAGTATTTCTTTACAACATTCTTGTGATGGTTTGGTAGCATTTTCTTGAGCATTTTTCTTCCAGCAAAGATATTTCAGTTTTTGTTTACAATGATTTATGAGATTTACCCAATAGATAGCTTGCAACTTTCTATCCCTTTCTTCTTGATCTTTCATTACTATGTCACCTATGTTGTGCGAGAGTTTTGACAAATATGTGACTTTAGTCATTAAATCATTGCTTAGCTTAGTTTTTATTACCAACCTAAAATATTCTTTCGAGAACTCTTCTAATCTTTTGGCATCTTTTAATTCCATACGGGTTAGATCCACCATTGCATGTTTCTTAGAGTCCTTTAGTTCTATACAGAACTGAGTCCTGAGTAATTGTTCAAAAACTTCTAACCCTGCCTTTATAACGTCTTCTCTTTCTTCTTGTGGTTTATACTATTCCAGTGATTCTTTTCTTTGCCAAATTAAAGATTGCAACATTATCTAATTTGGTTGTTATTTGCATTTTCCATAAAGCACCAATCCATACCCTGATCGAGTCTTCTAGGTTGTTTGTATGATCTAAATCTAAAATATAGCCATTGTTATTGGATGCCATTAGATCTTCTTCCACTTTTGGATACTTTGCTACAGAATGGAAAACATGTGCTTTGTTTAAACATGGTCTGATAAATCTTGGAAATTTATTAGCTACATCTTCTAATTTAAAATCACCTTTTTTTAATCCAAAGAATACTTGTTGCTTTCTACTTAACCCTTCCCCTTCAGAAAAAGACAAAACTTCTATCCTAGTAGGTTCAGCAACAGATTGAGAACTTGTAGCTTCGGAATCTTCTTTATGGAATTGCCATATGCCTAGATTTTCAAATCTGTTAGATTCTAACTTTTTCTTTCTTTTTTTTTAAGTTCTCTTTTCTTCCTTCACTCATCTTTTTCTTGTTTATCTAAAGTTTGATTATCGTGGATTAACTTTAGATTCAACAAAATTTGTTCTACTTGACAACCCAAATCATCTATGGCTACATTTGCATGATTACACCAATTAGAAATATGATTGAAAGTTGGTAAGATTCTTCTAAATCTTTCAGGGATGTCATTGAATGCTCTATTAGAAAAGCACAATCTGCTCTTGTAGCTGGCTGATGTGATCTATTGTCACTAGTTGTGCAGTATTTGGTCTTAGGTGGCCATTTTCCACCTTTTTTAAATCTTTTGTTCTGAAATTGCCATTCCTCGACTGGGGGTATTGAGGATGAACTAGTAATTCTAAAGGTTTTCTGGTTTATAGATTCTTTTAATGACTTGTATCCCTTTGGTAATGATTGTTCTTGAAATATAATCCCTTTAAATCTGAATTCTTTAACCATGAAAGGTTTTTCTTCGGGAATAATTAGACGACTACTACTTTCGGATTTGTTCGACCTACTATTTTTGGGTCTGCTAGACCTTTCTATGTCTACCAGATTTTGTGGGATATCTATAGATAGCCTGGGTGGTTGAAATATAGGTCTTTCTATTTGATCTAAATGTGAAGGAACGATTTTAAACTTTCCTTCAAATGAAACTATCCTTTGTGTATGTTTTTCTTTCTTTATTTCTTTATTTGCATCTTGATACTCAAAGTACCAATTTTTTGGTAGTCCTACTTCTTCATATGTCACCCCTTGGGCATCTGTAGTCGCTAAGCCTGTAGTGACATAGTCTTTAAGTATGGGTTGTTTCATTTTTGGATGAGCTGTATTTGTTAGCTAGAAATAAGCTTGCATTATTATTGACAAATATTCAAACTCTGGTAACATTTTTAGATGTTGTACTCCCACCATTCACTTCCATGCATCTTTTAGATGTTTATTTGATAGGCTCATGATGTAGTTTGGATAAATAGTACCATACTAACATCTTGCAATCAGGTTGCCTGTTATGGACCCAATTCTACCTTGCTCATATTCTAGATGTCTAGAGTCAAATAGCTCTGCTAAGACTGGAGCATTTATTCCATTCTTGAATAATGGAACTAAACCAAGTCTTATTCCTCCAAAATGTATATATGCATATTTTTTGGCTTTTACATATTCTTTAAACTTTTCTAGCTCCTTATCTTGAAACAGTTTTAACCCAACAATTTGGGTTGCTTCCCCAAAGATGCGGATTTTTAATTCAACTTATTTAAGAATGATTTTCTTTGTAAGTACATACATAGTAGTGTCTTTATAGATCTGGGAGCTTGTGAGCTCAAGGGGGTTCCACTTGGATGGGTATATTAAAGGTTGTTCTTCTATATCATATTTAGCTTCTCTACTACTTACTTCATCTATACAAGTTCTATTAACCAAAGAAAATTCTTTATATTGGGTTGTGTTATATTCTTTCCATGACTAGCCCACGTAGTTAACCGGGGGGTTAGAGGGGGGGTGGAGCCCCCCCTTCATTACATGGATTGCATAGCGGGGGGGTCACAGGGGGTTTGAGGGGTGCAGGTAACCCCACTCTATGGGGTCTGGGGCAGTGCAGCGAAAAATTTTGGTTTTGGACCCTATGTTAGGTTGGGCGGACCCACCTATGGTTTTGTGAATGATTTTCACGCATGGTTTTGGATGCAGTGGTTTTCGATCCATGGTTTTGGACGCGATGGTTTTCAGTCCATGGTATTGGATGCTTCGTCATTTATAAATATGTATTGTAACATTGAAAGGAACATAATGAAAAATCAAGATGGTAGTCCCAATTTTGGGATCCAGGGGAAAATCTCTGTGTATATGTGTTTTATGTGTTATGCTCTCGCATTGTTTATTTTCTGTGTTTTAGAATTCGTATGCAGGTAATTTCTATACAAGGTTAAAACCTACATTTGGTAACAGAGCTATTTTGGCTTCAAGGGGATGCCTTTGTTGCTGAGGGGTTTCTCTTGGGCCTGTGGTAGACCCTGTTAAGTGGGAGATCTGCAAGATCGACTCTGGTGGTGAAAGAAGATGGCGAGTAGTGGAAAGATAGAGATCGAGAAATTTAATGGTCAAAGTTTTGAGTTGTGGAAACTCAAGATGGACGATCTGCTGGTGGATAAAGATCAGTGGATCATGGTAGATCCAGGTACTAAACCAACGGGGGTGCCCGATGAAGAATGGAAGAATTTGGACTGGAAGGCAAAGAGCACAATACGATTGTGTGTCTCAGATTCAGTATTGTTGAATGTATTAGGGGAAGCTACAGCGAAGGCTTTGCGGGACAAGTTAGGGACTTTGTACTAATATAAGTCTCCAGTGAATAAATTGTTCCTACAGAAAAAGTTGTATAACTTGAGGATGAAAGATCGAGACTCGATGACAGAGCATCTAAACACATTTAATATTGTGGTAAGTCAGTTAGCATCTGTTGATATTAAAATTTCAGATGAAGATAAGTTCATCAGTTTATTGTGTTCTCTACCAGATTTGTGGGATAGTCTGGTTATTGCAATAGGTAGCAATGCAACCGCCTTGCAGTTTAATGAAATAGTCTCATCCTTGCTAACAGAGGAGATGAGACAGAAAAATATGGAGAGCCAGAATGGTGATGCCTTGTCTGTACAAGGACGGTCCCAGAACAGAAAC